>MU664788.1:77236-113624 GCA_026770625.1 Nicotiana glauca
TAAAAATCTCTCCAAAAATTAGCCTAGGCCGAACTTCAAAATCCCAAAAAATGAGATAAAAAATCTAACCTTTTAGATTTAAACACTACCCAGTGATCTCGCTTTTTGCAGGCTGAACCACTACACCTGCGGTTCCATTTTTGTGGAAGAAAACCTGCTTCTGCAAAAATCACTGAGATTTCCCGACCTGCCGCTTCTGTGGTCCAATTCACGCACCTGCAGAACCTCTCCGCTTCTACGACTCAACCTCTACTGCCTCAGACCGACTTTTGCATACCTTCTTTCCCACATGTGGGCTCGTAGATACGAAAAGTACCTCGCATCTACAGCCCTATCCAAGCCCAGCAAAACTCTGCATCTACGCCTTTATGACCGCTTCTGCGGCTCCGTACCTGTGGCCAAAACCCTGCAGGTGCAGTTACAGCTGAATGAAAGCCAACAAAAATTCCATAAGTACAAAACTCAATCTGATAGCAATTCAAATTATCCCCAAGGCCCCCGCACCCCATCCAAACTTACCAACACGTCCTAAAACATGATACAAAGTTAGTTTCATAGAAGTCATAAATGACACAACATACCTGCTCCAACTTTCAGGACCAATATTTGAGTCCGGTATAAAAAAACTCAACTGTCGGTCAAACTTTTCAACCTTCCAAACCTTCAACTTTTCAACATTTTCCAATTCAAGCTGAAATGACCTATGGACCTCCAAATCAACATACAGACATACTGCCTCTTATATAAGGCCTCATAAGGAGCCATCTAGATACATTATTGGTACTTATTTTGTATGCAAACTCAGCATGCGGTATAAACTGAGCAAAGAATCCCCAAAATACATAACACAAGCACGTAACATATACTCCAAGATCTGAATGGTGCGCTCAGGCTGTCTGTCTGTCTGGGGATGGAATATTGTACTCAACTCAACCCATCTACCCAGCTCTCGCTGCACTGCTTTCCAAAACTGCACTGTCAACTATGTTCCCCGATCCGAAATAATGGACTCCGGCACTCCGTGAAGTCGAAAAATTCACATATATAGATCTTAGCCAGCCTCTCTAAAAAATAGGTAGAAACAACTAGACTGAAATGTGAATACTTAGTCAATCGGTCCACAACCACAAAAATAGCATCAAATTTCTTCAAAGTCCAAGGGAACACGACAACGAAGTCCATGGTAACATGCTCCCATTTCACCTCAAGAATCTCAAGTCTGTGAGGCAAACCGCCCATCCTCTAATGCTCAAACATAAATTGTTGACAGTTCAAGCCCTAAGACATGTACTCCACTATATCTTTCTTTATTTTTCTCCATCAGTAGTGCTGCCTCAAGTCATGTTACATCTTCTTGGCACTCGGATGAATGTAGTACCATTAATTTTAGGTCTCTTCAATAATCAGCTCACACAACCTATTCATATTAAGCACATAAATTTGACCCTGTATCCGCAACACCCTATCATCTCGAACAGAAACCTCATTGGCATCACTGTGCTACATCGTATCCTTAAGGCCAAGTAGATGGGGGTTGTCATACTAACGCTCTCTGATGTGCTCATATAAAGAAGACCGAGAAACCATGCAAGTTAGAACTGACTAGGCTCCGAAACATCTAACCTCAAGAACTGGTTGGCCAAATCCTAAACATCTAATGCTAGTGTAGCTCAACAACTAAAATTTATGTAAGCTTACCCATACTCACAACTTTTTTGCTCAAGGAATCGGCTAGCACAGTGGACTTCTCAGAATGATACAAAATAGTGATATCATAGTATTTTAACAGCGCTAACCATCTTCGCTGCCTTAAATTTAGATCATTTTGCTTAAAAAAGTGTTGTGGACTTTGATGATTTGTAAATACATCTCACACGCCATTGAGTTTATGCCTCTAAATCTTCAATGCATGAACAATGGCTGTCAATTCTAAGTCATGAACGAGTCTTCTCATTAGGCTCCAACTGGTGCAAAACTTAAGCAATCACCTTACTCTCTTGCATCATGATACACCCTATACCAATCTAAGAAGCATCATAATACACCGTATATGAACCTGATGATGAAGGTAAAACTAGAATCAGAGTTGTTGTCAAAGCAGTCCTAAGCTTGTGAAAGCTCTGATCACACTCATCATACCACCTAAATGGAGGACCCTTCTAGGTCAATCTAGTCAAAGGTGCACCAATTGACGAGAAACCCTCCACAAAACGGTGATAGTATCCGGCCAAGACAAGAAAACTCAGAATCTAAATAGTTGAATATGGTGTGGTCTAACTCTGAAACTGCCTCAATCTTCATTGGATCTACTTTGATCCCTTCACTGGACATTACGTGTCCCGAGAATAGCACCGAATCAAGCCAAAACTCACACTTGGAGAATTTTGCATAAAGCTTGTTCTCCTTCAATGTCTGGAGTACAATCCTAAGATGCTACTTATGATCCACCTGGCCGCGTGAGTACACCAGTATATAATCAATGAATACTTTGACAATAAAGTCAAAATATGGCTGGAATACACTGATTATCAGATGCATAAATTCTACTGAGGCATTGGTTAGCCCAAAAGACATGACAAGAAATATAGTGACCATAGCGGGTCCTGAATGCCATATTCAGAATGTCAGAATCTTGAATCTTCAACTGGTGATACCCATACCTCAAATCAATCTTAGATAACACCCTAGCACCCTAAAGCTAGTCAAATAAGTCATTTATATGCGATAGAAGGTACTTGTTCTTAATTGTGACTTTTTCAACTACCTATAATAGATGCACACCACGACACACTAGGCCTTATGAATCCTTTATCAAGAAGCTCCTGAAGCTATTATTGCAATTCCTTCAACTCTGTTGGTGCCATACAATATAGAGGGATAGATATGAGATGAGTTCTCGGCACCAAGTCAATACAAAAATCAATGTCCTTATCGGGTGGCACGCCCTGTAGGTCTTTAGGAAACACATCTAAAAAGTCTCGCACTACCAAAACGGACTCAATGGTAGGAGTATCAGCACCAACATCCCTCACCAAGGCCAAATATGCCACAAATCCCTTCCTAACCATCTATTGGGCCTTTAAATATGAAAACTTTACTGGGAACATAGCCCGGAGAACCTCTCAACTCAACCATAGGCTCCCCTGGCATCGCCAATGTCACGGTCTTAGCATGACAATCCAAATAGTGTGACTTGCTTACAACCAATCCATGACTAAAATAACATCGAAATCAACCATAATAAGCCATAAGAGATCAACTCCCATCTTTAATTCCCCAATAGTCACCACACACGACCGATACACATGGTCCATAATAGTATAATCACCCATCGATGTAGATAGATGAGCAGGTATAATTAAGGAATCACGGGACATTTCCAAATTGCGATCAAAGTACTATGATACATATGAATAAGTGGAACCAGGGTCAAATAAAATGCAAGCATCCATGTAGCACACTGAAACAATACCTATGATCACTATATTTAAAGCAACTGCCTTTGGCCTGTTGAGAAAATCATAGCATCGATCATGACCACTACCTAATCGACCTCCCCCTCTATGGTAACCTCAAACTGCCTGAGCGGGTAGTGAAGTTACTAGTGCAAAACTCATACACTTACCTCTCTATTGAATTGGACCTCCCATTAGATGAGGAATAAACCTCCTCACATGCCCTAATTCTCTACACTCGAAGAAACCTCGATCTGATAATTATGGCGGTGACTGAATCAGACCCTGAGAACTAGAATAACTACTAGATAAACCTGGTACAAATGAACCCCAAATTGATGGAACAAAGGATGAACTCTGGGATGGGAGGGTACTGAAGGATGACTGACCCAGACGAGCACCTTATGAACCACATTTAGATAATGTGTTTCGATGACCCCGACAAGCCATTTGAGCAGGCCTATAAGAACGACCCCTGCTATGATAAAACTACCCTCCAGATAAGGCACTACTGAAACCACCTGAACTGTGAGGCCTCTTGGCCTCCCTCTCCCCATGCTCCTAACTGCGGACCAACTCTAGGCGTCTATAAATATCAACCACCTCGTAAAACCTCTCACCCATTGAAATCTCCTAAGTCGTGATGAAACATAGTCCATAGTTCAAACCATCAATAAACCTCATAATCCTCTCCCTATCAGTGGGAACTAACCACACCGCGTGACGAGCCAACTTCGAAAATCTCATGTCATACTGAGTCACTGACATACCTTCTTGGTGTAGCTGCTCAAACTACCTACGCAACTCCTCTCTGCGAGTTTATGGAACAAACTTCTCTTAGAAAAGAGCAAAGAACCCATTCCATGTAAGGGGTGCAATGCCGATGGGCCTGCACAACTCATAGGCCTCCAACTATTTGTAGGTTGCCCTTGTCAGATAAAAAGTAATAAATAAAACTCCACTGGTCTAAAATACTCGTGGTGCGAAGGATCCGCTAGCACCAGTCTATAAAATCTTGAGTATCCTCTAACACTATTGTACTGAACTCTAGAGGCTTAAGCCTCCCAAACTGCTCTAGTCTCTTCTTCTCCTCATCAATCATAGGTAGGCCATCCTAGGCCCGAGAAGCTGTATCCGGCTGGGGTGGTAGTACCCCGGTGTTTGGAATCTCTAAGCTACTTGCTCTAGAGTACCAGCGATGGGAGTCTCAGCACCTTCCCCGGACTAAGAAGTGGCTAGTGAAGCTTGAATTGAGACTGCCTGATCCAAGCTCGTGCACAAACTGGGCCAAAGCCTCCTGAAGGTCTAGAATCATAATGGGTACACTGGTTCCTGAGCTGGTTCCACTAGCTCAACAATATCTTGTATCTACACTTCAGCTGGAGCAACTGGTGGCTCCACAAGTGCTTCTCTAATTGTACTACTAGTCATACCTTATCCTCTATCGCGTCCCCGGACTCTCGCGGCCTTAGCTGGTGGTACTAGTTGTCGTCCGCCTGATCCAGTCGCACATGTCCTCATGATGTGTGAGAGAATAGAAGAACATAAATTCATATTATGGAATTAACAAATTCGCACGACAAGAGTACAAAAAAGTAAAGTTTCTTAACGGTTGAGTAGCCTCTGGTAGATAAGTACAAACGTCTCTGTACCAATCCACACGACTCTACTAAACCTCCTCATGACTCGTGAGATAAAAGTAACCTAGTGCTCTGATACCAACTTGTTATGACCCAAAATTCTAACACGTCGTGATGGCGCCGAACATACCTTTTAGGCAAGCCGATAATCCCACAACAGCTAAACATTTGAATAAAACATGCTTTAATGAACTTAACAACAGAAAGTCTCATAAATATCTGATAAAAGTAACTAAAACTCTACTACAACAATCCCAAAACCTGGTGTCAATAAGTACCTGAGCACTACTAAGTATCAACATAGCCAAAACTCTAGTATAGCTATCTGAATAGTAGAACAACACAGAAAAGCATGAAAGGAAGAAGAGTAAAGTTTTGCGGACGTCATAGCAGCTACATTGAAGTCACCAAGCAAGCACTAGCAATGATATAGCAATCATCCTGTCAAGATGTAACGGGATCTGCACTCGAAGTGCAGAGTATAGTATGAGTATATTCAACCCAATATACTTAATAGGTAACAAAACTAACCTTGGGCTAAAAGCACTGACGAGCTTAAAAGGATATGGTCATAACCAATATAATGACAACACAGATATAACACTAAGAATATAGTAGGCGAAATACATAAAGCGCCCCTCCAAGTTGTCCACAACGGTCAATTGAACACCTTAACTTGCCATATGACAAGTCAGACACCTCTACTTGGTAGAAGTATATTCTCTTAAACCCCTTTTGCTGACATGGAAAATTTTGTGTGTTACACCTACATCTAAGCGCGTGGAAGATCTTGAAAATTAGGTTTATCTTTTTTTTCCATAATTCAATATGGACCCCACCATCTCCTCCAATTTTCTCCATCTTCTACGTTGCCCAATTATCTTCTCCATTAGAGAAGGAAGCAACATCACCGAAAATTTTTTGGTTGAAAAAGTAAGTACTTAACGGAAAATTTTCTGCAATCTTTCTTCTTTCATATTGTCCCCAATTATCGTCCCCATCTTCACACTCCATGACAGGAAAAAACACAAAAATTTCCATCACCATCCGCCATTAAACAAATCCAAAACCAATGTATTAAGAGGAAGCTGCAAACCAGAATTCTGTAACGAGAGCACCCATCTAAAGCAAACAAAAAATATTCAAAAAATTCACAACCACACCCTATCCGGAAAGTATCAATAGAAGACCAAGAATTGAAGAGTTTGATCAATACCCATATTGAATTGTTGGATCAAACATGTTCTCCTCATCAAGGAAAAGAGATTGGTATCGAGTTTGCTCCATTTGGACTGCTGAAACTCCACCTCTGTTCAATTCTGTATCACCGGCAATTTGCAGGTCATCGAAAAAGACAATTCCCACGTTGGAATTGTTTGAAATTGTATCACCAACGATTTGCAGACAATTTGATGGAGAATAATTTTCACTGTTTGAATTTTATATTTTGACCCAAAAATGGAAGTAACAAGTATCTGTTTCTTAAAATTTTGTCCATTTTTTCTTTTCTTTTTTAAAATGGAAAAATTACACGTGTCATTTTTTGATTTGTCTAATTGACAAATCATGAGCAATTGCAACTCACGCATATGGTGAGCTATACTCGGGTGTTTACTTGACCTACTTAATATCCACTTGATGTGTTAAAATGAAAAATGGCTCGGTTGAGGTGTTCAACTGACCATTGTGGATAACTTGGAGGGGCGCTTTATCTTAGAGGACTTCTACATTCAGCTCGTTCACCGTACAAAAATTTAGACATGCTTTAAAATTCACAATTAAAGACCAATAATGATAAGAACATGTCAAGTATATCTAGCATGAGGATTGGTGTCAAAAGTAAGATATCATAGTGATATTTCCAGGAACTCACACCATCAGAGTACTAAATCTATCTATTTATAATTGATGTTTTATACTTCAATACCACACAAGAGAGGGCTGATTTGTGTGGTACCCAAATTTTGCTTAACTCAATTATAGAAGGACCTGGTTCTTCTATGTGTTCCAACTACTGTTGCAGAATAATAAATATAGAAAATAAAGAACACAAAGATTTTACATGGAAAACAACTGGCTCAAAAGGTGAAAAACCCACAACCTACCTTCTAGTAGGATTTTCCCAAACTCTCCACTAAAATCACTGAGTCAAAAACTGCATTTACAAAAACTCTTTTGTAAAACTAGGATTAACTCTAATCCCGTTGTGGCACACAACCTCAACTGTTGTGACAAATTCAAGTTAACTCTAACTTGAAAACTCTAAGCACCTAATACAATTGCTTCTAAATGAGCTGAATGGTACAATGTAAAATCACCTACTACAATTGAACTACAATAAAAGATAGACACGTGCAACTGGTTCTTTTATCTGGTTCAAGTAGCTTCAGGATTGCACGCTTGAATCACACATAAATTGCTTGCAAAATTGCCTTGCTATTTTGCTCTCAATTCACGTTTAACTTCTACTTATGTGCACTACCTGTAAAAGAGAACAACACTAATATTTAAGGAGTTAGCAATTAGAGATTGACTAGGACACAGATACTACTCTTCCATGGTGGAAGAGTTCTAGTTGATCTCATACTCTAACTATATCCTTTTCCTAAACCGTGCTCTCTTTGTGTAAGGAGTCTTTCTTCTTATCCAATATGCAACCTTTTCGATCATAATCAGGAGATAACACTTCTGATAATTTAGGTTTATCTCCTTCACGTGCATCTCACATGTTTGAGTTGATAATAATTGTGCTTCACAAGATGGATCTGGTCCATGTCTGAGTTCCTTTGTCAGATTTCAAAACTTCACCTTTACTTGGGCCAACAAATTCCCCCTTTTTGATAATGACAAACTCTGTGCTTTTCACTCACTTAGGTCATATCAGAACTCAACTACTCATCAATACAAAGTTAGAAAAGCTTACTTATTATCAAGGACAAGGTTCATTAGGTTATAAACATTGGTTATTCAGAATATATAAAGCACAATATCTCTCAGACATGGACCGAGTTTATTAGGTTATAAACATCACTTATTTAGAATATATAAAGCACAATATCTCTTCCCCTTTTGGCATCATCAAAAATTTTCATAAACAAAGTGTGAGTCCCAGAAACTTAACAATTACGCATGGCCACTACGGCAACTGCAAGTACAATTATCGATCAATAATCAGTAATCAAACAGATATATTCAAACTATCAAGGAATATTAACAATCAACGAGAGCAAAAATGGTAGATATAATTGATACAGTATATGTTGCTACCACAATCCACAAAAAGAAAACAAAAAATATTCAAAACATAAGCAAAGGAAAGATAATTCCCTAACCTGGGTCACTGGTGGTACTAGACAGGTTCAGGAGATGAAGGCTAGAAGTCCTAAGGCTAAGGGGAGCTAGAGGGTTGGTTTTGGGCTTGGAAAAGGTTCAGCATATTTTGAAGAATTCCATCATTCTTATCCTTTTCCTTGGTGAGCTCAGTTCTGAGAGCATCTCTCTTAGATTCAACCTCTACCAGCCTAGCTATCTCAGCATCCTTGGCCCCACTTTCTTTAACTAGAGCCCTAAATTTACTATTGATAGGTGTTTTCTTGGATGAAATGGTTCATTGGAATGGTATTAACTAGATAGTCACAAGCAATTAAAGTATTTATGCCATAATGATCCTTGCTTGTGGCCATTTCCCACTTCTTTAGAGGCATCTTGCACCGATCCAGAAAAGTAGTTAGAATAAATCTATAAGAGGTGGCATAGGCAATGGAGCAATTGATAATCCTGTCTAGTAGCTTGATGATGAATGCATGCCAGTTGATTTGTCTTCTACTTTCAATACACTCCATCAGAACTAAGTCCATATAGTTAGCAATATGCTTTCTTTCCTGCCTGGGCAGTAGGCACTTGTTGACAAATTCAAAGAGGACGTTGTGTTGTGGCTTCATTTCACTCTTGTGAACAAAATTGGCCTCATTCACTTCTTCAACACCACAAAATCTTCTAATGATTTCAAGGGTAGGAGGAAGGGAATCCAGATTGTGCCATCTTTGCCTAGTGTAGTCATCATATCCCTCAGCAGGGATTTCAAGAATCTCACCCAGCTTCTCTTCATCGACGGTCACCTGAAATCCTTTCACTTGGCTAGTAATTCTGCCATCCTTCACCTTTACATTGGCCATGAATTCAATGATTTCATTTCTAGATAGCCTTCCATCCATCTGAAGGACCACATCCCTCCATCCCTGAGCAGCTAGTGCATCAACCAATCGAACCATTCATGGTTCCACCAAGTCTTTTAGCAATCTACCCTTCAGAATTTTTCTTTTTGCAAACTTGGCAAGCTTGTCCTGTTCACCATCAGACTCGGTCTTTCTTCACCACTCCATTCTTTATCCTCAGTAATTTTAACAGGTTTGTTTTTCACTGCAGACCTTGTCTTTTTGGCCAATGAAGATTCAGCAGCCTTAGACCCTGATGGAGACTTCTTGGAAGAAGTCTTGGTCTTTTTAGTCTTGGGGGTCTAAACCTCCACAGGTGTAAGGTCCTCCTGATGGACCAGTTCCATCTCCTCAACATCAACAGCCTCAGAAAGCTCTGGACCTTAGCCTTTCCTTTATCTATCCTCTTTTTCTTGCTTTCAGCCAAAGCCTTGTGTAGTTCAATCTCACTCTATTTCACCATACTTCTTGTGGCTCTTCCCTTAGGCAAGGAAGTTTCAGCATTTGTTGGGGAATTAGCCTTTCTTTTCTTGGTATTCTTTGTAGTGCTGGGAACCTTAGGTGTTGGTGTTCTCCTTTTCTTGGGATTATAACTGGCACCTACTTTCTTCAATAGATGAACCAGGTTCATCCATATGAGAACTTAAGTTTACCAAACCCTCAACAGCCTCCTCCGACCCACTTCCCCCTGGTTGCTTGCCAATTTCTCCTATAGTAGTTTCATTCTCAGTCCCACAAATTGCTGGTCTAACTATCTCAGAGGTGGGTGATAACTCAATCACCTCTATCCCTTGTCCCCTCACATCACAACTTGCACCGTCACTCTCATTTTCTTTTTCATACTTATTTCTACCTCCTCTCCTTGTCAACTCAGGAAGTTCTATGCTTCTAACAAACCCAACAAGAACAAACCTATTTTCTGCACTTTTAACCAATACAGAATGTACCTCAGAACGGGAACTCTTAATTTTTCCAGTGTCAGAAGACGCAGGTCCTTCCCCCTCACTTGTAGACTTGAAGAAATCATCTGAGTGTTTAGATTCTTGGGCTTGTCTAGCCTTCAATTGTGCGTTCAATCTTTTTTACAGTGCACCTTAAGCTACAGTTTCACGAGCAAGCATTTTAATACATCTCTTCTTAGGTGGGGGGGTGGACTGGGTGGATGAGGTGTAGAGGAATTAGAAGGGGAAGGTTGTGGAGGAGTTCCTGAATTATCTTAAGGGTTTGACATTGTAACTGATTTCGTGAGAGAGTTTGTAAGTTATGCTTTTGGAAGAGAGAACAATTTAGAGTGAAAGAAATTTTTGACGATTTGGAATTATGAGGGTGGTAGTAGGTGATGATGGGTTTTAAAGAGAGAAACATATTTACTGATTAGTGGTAGCTTTTTGCAGTCAATTAGAGGTCTAATCAACCTAAAATTTCAGGTTGAATAAGCGGTTAAGCTTCTCTTGATTTTAGGCATTTTATGTGGTGAGAATTCTAGTAGAGACGGAACTGGTTCAAAAATACACGGATAGGATTTATGATGTTTTTGAACAGAGGTAGGACTCTACTGATGATTTAAATATGTATATGTCTAATTGTGCAGAATATAGAAAACATAACTCGTTATTAAGATGAACCAAGTTCTTCATTTAGAATCCTCTTGATCATGCCTCAATTTACCAAAATAGAGAAAATTTTGTTAGAGATCAGTGAGTCATATCAACACATGTCACAGGAGTATACTATTTACACTATGAAATTGAGTAAAAATTAATCTAGATATTTACACAAGTTCTAGATTTTCTAGCGAAAAAAAAGTTCTTTTATTCAATTTTTTATTCATTGTGCATGCTGAGCTAGTCCCATTAGGTGATCTTAATCATCCCTAATTGTAACATGTTCCTTTCAAAGCTTTCTCTACTCAGTGCTTTAGTAAAGATGTCAGCAATTTGTTTATCAGTAGCACATATTCTATAGTAATTAATCCTTTCTCATAGTTGTCCCTTAAGAAGTGATGTCTAATATCTATGTACTTGGTACTCTTACGATGAACGGGTTCTTAGTCATACTAATAGCACTAGTGTTATCACAAAAGATAGGGATGCAATCAAATCTAATGCCAAAATCTATCAGCTGTTATTTGATCCGCAGCCGTTGAGTACAACAAGAGGCATCAGTAACATACTCAGCCTCAACAGTGGATAAATACACTGAATTTTGCTTTTTAGTGGCGCACATGAACCAAGAAAATGAACCATACCTAAGGTGTTTTTCCTATCCACAAGGAAACCTACATAGTCAGCATCACTATAACCTACTAGATTAAAGTTACTACCTTTAAGATACCAAAGGCAAAGATCAGTAATGCCTTTCAAATATCTCAGTATCCTCTTGACAGCAGTCAAGGGGGATTCCTTAGGATTTGCTTCAAAACAAGCATAAAGCCCTACACTGAAAATAATGCCAGGTCTGCTAACAGTAAGATACGAAAGTGAACCAATCATACCCTATACAACTTCTGATCAACAAATGAACCAGATTCATCTATGTCTAATTTAGTAGCTGTTGCAATGGGTGTGTCTATTTCTTTTTATTCATCCATTTTAAATTTCTTAATCAACTCTTTTGCATATTTCTGCTGATGGATCATGGTTCCATTTGGGTTTTGTTTGATCTGTAAGACTAAGAACAAGTTAAGCTCACCCATCATACTCATTTCAAATTCAGTCCCCATTAATTTAGCAAATTCGTTACTCAGTTTTTCAGTGGTTGCCCTAAAAATTATGTCATCAACATATATTTGTACTACTAGTAGATCCTTACCTTTTTCCCTTAAGAATAAAGTGATTCAAACTTACCTCTTTTGTATAATTTGGATAGACATTCATACCATGCTCCAGGAGCCTGCTTTAATCAATATAGGGCATTATCCAATTTGTATGCATGATCTGGACACTCCTTACATTCAAACCCTGGAGGTTATTTGACAAAGACTTCTTCCTTTAAGTAGCCATTTAGGAAGGCAGTCTTCACATCTATTTGGTGAAGGGTAAATTCCATATGTGCTGCAAAGGCTATGAGGAGTCTTATTGCCTCCAGTCATGCAACTGGAGAAAAGGTCTCATGATAATCTATGCCCTCATCTTGGCTATAACCTTGGACCTCCAGCCTTTCCTTGTTCCTTGTAACCGTTCCATCTTCATCAAGTTTGTTTCTAAAGACCCATTTAGTGCCAATTACTGATCTGTCCTTGGCTCTTGTCACCAGATGCCACACTTGACTTCTTTCTAATTGATTGAGTTCATCTTGCATTGGATTCACCCAGTCTGCATCCTGTAAAGCTTCAACAACATTTTTAGGTTCAATAAGAGATAAGAATTCATCAAAAGCCTACAGATTCTTTAATTGAGATTTGGTTTTAACTCCAGAAGTTGGATCAGTAAGGATGTTCTCAATGGGATGAGAACATTGATACTTGTAAGGTTTCATAACCAACCGATTTCTGTTTGGAGTTTCTCCCATATTCTATTGTTGAGGAACATGCTCATGGACAGGTTCCATTTGGAAATTAGATTCACTTCTTCTTTGTTTAGTTCCCCCTGTCAGGTTGTCCTGGATGGAAGAACATGTTCCATAACATGTTCCTTCTTTTGATGGAGCTTCTGTTTGAGATGTGACTTCACTCAATTCTTATACCAGCCCTATAGCTTCATGTTCCTGTCTCTCAGAAAGTATGTTAGTTTCATCAAAATCTAAATGTACACTTTCTTCTAAACATAAAGTTCTTTTTTGTACACTTTATAAGCTTTGCAATGTGAAGAATATCCCAAGAATACTCCCTCATCACTTATGGGATCAAACTTAGCTAGGGAGTCCTTTCCATTAGTGTGCACAAAGCACTTGCATCCAAATGCACTAAGATGGGATATATTTGGGTTTCTCCCTTTAAGTAACTCATAGGGAGTCTTCTCTACAAGTGGTCTAGTCATGCATCTATTGATGATGTAACATGCAGTATTTACAGCCTCCGCCTAGAAGCTATGGGGCAGTTTACTAGAAAGAAGCATAGTGCTAGCCATATCTTCAAGAGTCTTATTCTTTATTTCAACTACTCAATTTTTATGAGGAGTCCTAGGGGCAGATAAATTATGATCTATCCCATTCTCATCACCAAATTCAGCAAACTTAGCATTTTCAAATTTAGTTCCATGATCAGACCTAAATAATACAAGTTGTTTCTGAGTTTTTCTAACAAAGGCAATAAACAAGTCAAATGCTTCATCCTTAGATGTTAAAAATAATACCCAAGTAAACCTAAAATAATCATCAACAAGTACCATCACATATTTCTTACCACATTTGCTTAATGTTCTCATTAGACCACGGAGATCCATATGAACACGTTCCATCGACCTGGTAGTGCTTACCACATTCTTGCTTTTAAAAGAGGATCTTACCTGTTTCCCCTTGCACAAGCTTCACAAACTTTGTTTTCCTTTAACTTGACGTTAGGTAACCCTATCACCGGGTCTTTGGAGACTAATTTGTTGAGTTGATTTAGACTTGCATGACCAAGTCTTTTGTGCCATTGGAGGGGATCATTGTCCAAAACACTTATGCAAGTAAGTTTGTTTTCTGAAAGAGTGGACAAATATACAATGTAAATACTGTTGACTCTTTTTCCCTGCAAAATAATCTTGTCAGTGGTAAGATTAATCACAAAACATTTGGTAGAGGCGCATGCTACCAGGTTACCTTTGTTACATAGTTGTGATACACTGATCAGGCTATATTTCAAGACATCTATCAAGTAGATATTCTCAATGGAATGTGAGTCTGTCTTACCTACCTTTACAACCCCAATAATCTCACCTTTCTTTCCATTTCCAAAGGAGACCTCCTTTTAGGTCCTAAAGTGAAAGGAAATGGTTCTTACTTCTAGTCATATGCTTTGAGATGCCACTATCCATGTACCACACTTGGATAGTTCCCTTCACTTGGACCTACAAAACGAAACCAGGGGTTAGTCTTAGGAACCCAAACTAGTTCGGGTCCTTTTCTATAGGCAAATGGGTGAATTAAATTTCCTTTTAGCCCATCTAGGCAACCTATTTTTCTCTTGAACAAAGATTTTGTTCTTTTGACTGGACTTTTCTTTTGCTTTACATTCACTTTTGTAATGACCAGTCTTGCTACAGTGTGTGCAAATTTTGTTCTCATGAAGTGTGATGTACTTGCTTTTGCGATCCCACTTAGGTGCTGGGCTCCCATAGCCAAGCCCTCTCTTATTGCTATTGTGGTGATCTTGTAGCCAAGATAGTGCATCAGAGGACTTATTCCATTTGCAAGTTTTTTCTAGTCCATGTTTCACCTTGCCTATATCTTCTTTTAATACTCTTATCCGCTCATCTCTCTTGTACAACTCATCATTCATTTTGCCTAGATTTTTTCTGAGGTGATATGTGTGTGATCAGCTTTATTTTTACCTGTTTCTAATTTCAGTTTTAAATTTTCAGACCTAAGTTCTAAGACAGTGGTGTTTAGTTCAAAAACTTGGTTCTTTAACTCAGTATTTTTACTATCACTTTCACTAGCCCTGAGTTCCAGATTTTTACACTTAGTTATTAGGATCACACATTAGCTAGACAACTATTTATTCTCATTGTTTATGACTCCAGACTCATCAATGAAGTCTAGTAGTCATTCAGATAGTTTTTCTTTAGACAGAAATTTAATTTTTTGTTTAAGATGAATCACACTTACCTCTTGTTCATCATATGATTCTCCAATGGCTATAAGTGCTTGTTCATCTCCAGCTTCATCTTCTGAATCCTCATCTGATCTTTTTACCCAAGCAACAACCATAGCCTTTGTTGATCCTTTGTTCTTCTTGGGTTGAACTCCTGTTTCTTCGTTCAGACCTTTCTTTCTTCCTTCAATTTCCCACTGAGGACAATTCTTGATCATATGGTCAGTCTAACCACATTTGTAGCAGCCCTTGTTGGTCTATTTTTCAGGGGTCCTTGGTTTGTTAAATGTTGCACGTCTTGAAGAACCCTTTCCTCTCATTAGGTACTTCTTGAAATCCCTTATGATCATAGCCATTTCATCATCCTCTAAGTCTGCGCCTTCGGATATTTTGAGAGCCAAGCTTCTTTCCTTCTTGGGTGCATCCATCTTCATGGTTTGCCTTCTCAGTTCATCGGCAGTGAGATTTCCAATCAGCTCATCCAACTTGATGCTAGCAATGTTCTTTTATTCCTGAATAAAATTGATTTTGCTTTCCCAAGTTACTGGCAAGACCATTGTCAAGAGTTTCCCAACCTTGTCTTCTTCAAGGATAATTCTTCCAAGAGACTTAAGTTTATTTGTTAGTGTTGTGAACCTTATGTACATCTCTTGGATGGTTTCTCCTTCCTTCATAGTGAAATTCTCATATTGAGAATACAACAGTGTTCCTATTGATCTCTTTAATTGAGGAGTTCCTTCATGGGCCACTTGTAGAGTGTCCCAAATCCCCTTAGCAGTAGTACATCTTTGAATTCAGTTGTACTCGTCTAGACCTAGTCCACATACAAGCCATTTCTTGGCCTTGGCATTCTTTTCCCACTTCTTCAAATCTTTAGCATCATATTCATCTCTAGCCTTTGGCATATACTCTCCTTTAGCTTTCTTCTTTGTAGTAGCCACAGGACCATCAGTAACAATGTTCCAAAAAGCATAGTCTTCTCCTATGATGTGGTTTATCATCATGTTCTTCCACCAGGAATAGTACTGCCATTAAAGAGTGGAGGCCTAGCAATGGATTGTCCTTCCCAGTTTCCAGGTTGTGCACTGATCTTGATCTGGTCCTAAGGTGTTAGCCTCTTCAAGGATAACCCGCTCTGATACCAATTAATTTTATATACTTAATACCACACAAGAGGGGAGGAGGAGTTATTTTTATGGTACACAATTTTTGCTTAACTCTATTATAGAAGGACCTGGTTCTTCTATGTGTTCCAACTACTATTGTTGCGGAATAATAAATAAAAAAAATAAAGAACACGAAGATTTTACGTAGAAAACACCTGGCTCAAAAGGTAAAAAAACCACAACCTACCTTCCAGTAAGATTTTCCCAAACTCTCCACAAAAATCACTGAGCCAAAAACTACATTTACAAAAACTCTTTACTAAACCTAGGATTAACTCTAATCCTGTTGTGGCACACAACCTAAACAATTGCGACAACTTCAAGTTAACTCTAACTTGAAAACTCTAAGTACCTAATACAATTGCTTCTAAATAAGCTGAAAGGTATAATGTAAAATCACCTACTACATTTGAACTAGAATAAAAGATAGAGACTTGGAACTGGTTCTTCTATCTGGTTCAAGTAGCTTCAGGATTGCACGCTTGAATCACACATAAATTGCTTGCAAAATTGCCTTGCTATTTTGCTCTCAATTCACGTGTAACTTATTCTTATGTGCATTGCCTGTAAAAGAGAACAAGTCTAATATTTAAGGAGTTAGAAACTAGAGATTTACTAAGATACAGATGCTAACCTTCCATGGTGAAGGAGTTCTAGTTGATCTCATACTCTAAATCTATCATTTTCCTAAACTGTGTTCTCTTTGTGTAAGGCGTCTATCTCCTTATCCAATATGCAACATTTTTTTATCAAAAGCAGGAGATAACACTTTTGATAAGTTAGGTTTATCTCCTTCACGTACATCTCACATGTTTGAGTTGATCCTAATTGTGCTTCACAATATGGACCTGGTCCATGTCTGAGTTCCTTTGTCGATCTTCAAAACTTCACCTTTACTTGGGCAACACAAATTCTCACTCATCACACACAATGACTCAGCACTGTATGGGTGCCTGGTATCAATGATTCTCGCCAAAGTATGTGTATATAACAGTGTTGTATTCTCAATATATATATATATATATCATTGTGCCTTCACTCGCTGCTGGTATGTCACACTTCGGAGGGGCTGATCCTGCCCAAGCGCTAATATTAAGTCTATAAGGCCTGCTGCGGAGTGCAGCCCAATCCACAACTATAAATAAGCCAATAAGGCCTACTACGGTGTGCAGCCCGATCCACAATAAAACTCACAACTTGGCAGTTATGCCCAACTCAGTCATTAATCTCTTAAGTCTCAAGGGCTAAAAATATCATACTACCTAGCCCAACAATAAGAACATGTAATGTAACAGTAAATGATAATGGACATTAAGATATGATATGCAAATTAAGTATCATGACTGAGCACATAATTGCAGTTAAAGCAGATAACTCAAAACAACACAAATAACATCACTAGGTCTCAACAGAATAATCATATAGCATAAATATATATGACGACCCGATCCGTCGTCTCGTGAGTTACCACCTCATTGTTCCCATTTTCTATTTCTACATATGAGGTGAGTTACCACCTCATATGCAGTCGAGTTGATTTGGAGTGATTTTGAAAAGAAATGAGATACTTAGTCTCTTTAAGGAAGACTTAGTTTGGAAAAGTCAACTGGGAGTTGACTTATGTATTAGAGGACTCGGTTGTGAATTCCCATGGTTCGGTTAGCTCTAGGAGGTGATTTGTGACTTAGGAGTGTGATCGGAAATGATTTTGGAGGTCCGGTGTAGAATTAGGCTTGAATTGGCGAAGTTAGTATTTTGGCGAATTCCGGTTAATAAGTGAGATTTTGATCCGGGTGTCAGAATGAAATTTAGATAGTTGATGTAGCTTCATTGTGTCATTTGGGATATGTGTGCAAAATTTTAGGTCATTCGGACATCGTTTGGTCGGGTTTTTGATCGAAAGTGTATTTCGGAAGTTTTTGGAAACTTACTCTTGAATTCGATGAGTTTTGGGTAAATTGATGTTGTTTGAGGTATTTTGATTATTGTAACAGGTTTGAATGATGTTATTAATTATGTTGTCATGTTTGGTCGAGGTCTCATGAGGCTAGGATAAGTTTTGGAAGAGTTTTTGGATGATTTTGCCGTTTTGAGCATAAGCATGTAATGATCCAATGGTTTAGTTCTAGAGATCGAAATTTGATTTCGAGACTTCTAGAATTTTAATAATGAATTATAGGAGTGATTTGGAAATTTTGGTCTAATTTCATCAAGTCGTGATTGGGTTTTTGACGCGAAACATCAATTAATTGTTTAACGAGTGAAACGGGTATTGCACTGAGAAAATGAGCTCCAAATTGTGTTTCGATTGAAGGAATAGGTTCATATTATTATTTGTGACTCATAGGAACAAGAATCATCGAATTCTGAGGTCCCACGCCCGAGAAATGAATTTTTGAGTAAAATTGTTTTCTGAAAATAATTAAGAAAAATGGAAATGAAATTTGATTAGAAAGTGATGGTATCGGGCCCATATTTTTGTTTCAATGGCAGGTACATGTCTTATATATGGTTTAAGTACTTTATGAAATGTTTGGTTGAAAACGGACGTCGTTTGACGTGTTTCGGACTCAAAATGGAAAATGTGATGTTTTATGAAATTTGAAAGAATTCTTGGATTTTAAAGCTTAATTCGTGGTATATGACGTTATTTTGGCGATTTAATTGCACGGTTAAGTTCGTAGGATATTGTTGAGTTAGTGTATGGGTTTGGTTAGGAGCCCCGAGGGCTCTAGAGTGCTTCGGACTTAGGAAAATTGCAGAAACAGTACCTGTGAACAGTCGTTTTGAACAGTACACCATAACAGTATTTGTGAATAGTACCATGAACAGTACCCCGTGAACACTAACACGGGTGAACAATGCACACAAAAATTTTTGGGCAGATTTTTTTTTTTACAAGTTCTAAAAATATTTTCCATTTTTACCGATTTGGAGTTCGGATAAGGCGATTCTTCGGGACATTTTTGGAGAGAACAACGGGGTAAATGTTCTTAACTCAATTTTGGTTCTATTACATGTTTTGGCATTAAATCCGTGAATTTAGCGGGAAAAGATTAGAAACCCTCTCGAATAGAATCATGGATTTGAGGGTCGAAATGTAATGGGAATTGGATAATTTTGGTATGGTTAGACTTGTGGCGAGATGAGGAATCCAATGATGTTAATTTTCTAATTTTTCGTGATGTGGGCCTGGGGCTCGGGTTTTCGCTAATTTCGAGAATTTTAGTATTTTTGATTATTTGGATTTGGGTTTGTTCCCATAACATATTATGACCTATTCGTTCTAATTTTGGATAGATTCGACGCACGGGGAGGCCAATTCGAGGGGCAAAGGCATCGCGAGTTAAAGAAATAGCCGGTTCGAGGTGAGTAATGTTTGTAAATGACATCCTGAGGGTTTGAAACCCTGGATTTGCACACCATAGTGCTGTATTGAGGTGACTTGCACACCGGATAGCGAGCGTGGGGTAGAGCACCGTTGGGGATTGTGACTTGGTCCGTCCCGATTGATGAAATTACTGTGTATTTGACTGAAACTACTTGTTATCATTATAATTTGGGTTGATTGCCATATTTGGGCTTCGTGCCAATTATTTGAACCCTTCGGGGACTGTTGCCGATAACTCCTCACTGATTTAATTATATATTTGAACTCAGTCATGTATTTTCCGCTGTTTTAAAAACTCTGCCAAGTTATTATGCCTTAAACACTCGAAATGATATTAATAAATATATTTTTGGGCCGAGCATCATGTTTTATTATTACCCGAGTGGCTTATGTGATTATGTTGACTGAGTAAGGCCGAGGGCATGTATTGTGAGGATATATGGATCGGGCTGCGCGCCGCAGCAGTTACTATATGATATTATTCTGAGAGTGAGCCCGAGGGGCTGATATTGTTCTGAGATACTGATACTGAGATCGAGGGGCAGATTTCTACTTGTTATTTTGATATTGAGGCCGAGCGCCGGGTTGATTATATTGATATTGAGGCCAAGAGCCTAGCTGATGCCACGAGATGGCTTGATATTGCGGTTGGGCTGTAGGAGCCCCTCCGGAGTCTGTACACACCCCCATGAGCGTCGTCGATGATAAATAAATGGATGGCTCGGGCAGCACGCCACAGTAGGTACCAGAGTGTACCGTCATATGCATTGCATTGCACTCATGCATTTGTTCTTATATGTATTATGTGTCATAATATTTCTGCACTCTTATTTCATTGGCTTTTATGCTACTTCTTGCTATAATTACCTGATATCCTAGCGTTATCTGTTAACAAAGTGTTGTGCCCGAGGGGCTAACTTCTATGCTTTTTTGCACTACTTGTTTTGCATTCATTTGCTTAACTGTTGGAAAAAAGACATTTTCAAAAGAGGTTTTAAACTGAGCTAAGATATTTCTAAAGATTTCACAGTTTCACTGTTTTTCTCAAAGGGTTTACACTGCTCCTATATAGCATGATGGCTTGCTTTACGTGTTTTCTTACTGCTCAGTTGTTATTTACCCTTATTACTCACTGATTTGGAGTACTCACTTTACTCCCTGCACCTCGTGTGCAGTTGCAGGTATTTATTCACCCGACAGCGGGTATAGGCTGTTTGGAGGCAGATTGAAAGAGCTTAACGAGGTGACTGCCAGCGTTCACAGCACTGTTTTTTTTCTGTGACATTTATTATTCATGTTCAGTGTACTTTTAGACTTCTAAATGTAAATTTCATCCTTATAGATGCTCGCGACTTGTGACACCCCAGTTAGGGCTGTGTTGGGTTGGATTTCCACTTTTTATTATCTATACTTCCGCTATTTTGTATTATTAAACCATGTTGTACTATAATTGTGGTTAAATAATTGTTATAAAAAGATGAATTGGGTTGACTGGCTAGCCTTGTCTTCACGAGAGGTGCCATCACGACCAGGTTCGGGATTTGGGTCGTGACAAGTTGGCATCAGAGCCTAGGTTACTAGGTCTCGCTAGTCATGAGTAGGTTTAGTAGAGTCTCGCGGATCAGTACGGAGGCGTCTGTATTTATCCTCGAGAGGCTGCAGAACCTTTAGGAAAAACTTCATATTCTTGAAATTCTTATCGTGCGTCCTTGATTCAGCTTGAAAAGTAACTCTTACATTTCCTTCCACGTGATCGTACGCGCGAACGAGCGCTCAGTATTAGATGTGCCTTGATGGCTTGTAATTCCCCGATCGAAGGACAAGACGTGATCTTTGTGAGTTTGATGTTAGGGCAGTCTGGAGGACTTGAGGCCGGATCTTTGCCTATGGTTTGAGCACTGAGGTGCTGATGGTGCGAGCAAGTATTTTGAACTTATATGTATGGTATTATCCCTATTAGCGGGAATGATGGTTGGATAGCTAAGCAATGAGTATGATAGTACTACGAGATATATCTATATGACTTGGAAGTGACGAGGAAGGGCTGCAGGATGATAGATGAACTATTAAGTGTTTGATTTTCATTGTGATTGGATGTGTAGCCCCGAGCTATGGGCACGTGAAGAATCTTTTCATGTCTCCTATTTAGAGTGAAGTAAATTTCATTTTACGGTATGAGTTTCGACTCAGGAAGATTAAGTGACTGTGTAATGTGTATGACATTGGAAGGTATACAAAAAGTGTTAATTGGAGGCAAAGCGATTGGGTTATCTCCTGCGGAGTATTCTAAGGTGGTGTGACCCATATGTTGTTTATTAGAAGATCTCATTTACAAGTGAATAATATGCGTTGAAATCTAAATTGGGCCGCCTAGAGAGTGGGCTTAACTTTTGTGTGAGTGAATGCAAGAATTGCAGAAGAGTTAAAATTCCATATGACTTATGTTTCCACGAGCTTATTAAGGAGCGAGTTCAATCTCACTATGGTATTACGACAACCATATAGTATATGTGTAATGATTTATTGAGTGCGTTTTGATCTATGGCTTTGAGCCAAGTTGGGGAGTTTGCTATTAATTAAGTTGATTTCACGGTTAGGTGCTATATTGGTTCCGGTTTGAGGTGTGTTGGTGGTTCAGTTATGGCTTACTGAGATTAAGGCCAACCAGACGATGACCAAGCTCGTTTTTATGCTATTCCAGGCAGGATAGATGCTATTACTTCAGATGCTATCATTATAGGTATTGTTCCAGTCTGCCACAGAGATGCTTTTTATTATTCGATCCCGGTTCAACCTCTTCTAATGTGTCCTCATACTTTGCTCATTATTTGGGTACACCCCGAGGGTTGTTTTCTTTACCTGTTCATGTATCTACCCCGGTGGGCGATACTATTATTGTGGACCATGTGTACCGGTCATGTATTATGATTATTGAGGGTCTGGAGACCCGAGTTGATCTATTGCTATTGAGCATGGTGGACTTTGATGTTATGTTGGGCATGGATTGGTTATCTCCGTGTCATGCTATTCTAGACTGTCATGCTAAGACAGTTACTTTGGCTATGTTGGGTGTACCGCGGATCGAGTGGCGTGGTGTGACTGATTATGTTCCTAGCAGAGTAATTTCTTTATTGAAAGCCCAGCGTATGGTTGGGAAAAGTTGTCTGTCATATCTAGCTTTTGTGCGAGATGTTGGAGCTGAGACTCCTAGTATTGATTATGTCATAGTTGTGAGGGATTTTTCCCGATGTATTTCCTGCAGACCTACCGGGCATGACACCGGATAGGTATATTGATTTTGGTATCGACTTGGTGCCGGGCACTCAGCCCATTTCTATTCCACTATACCGTATGGCACCAGCGGAGCTGAAGGAATTGAAAGAGCAGCTTCTGGAGCTCCTAGAAAAGGGGTTCATTCGGCCTGATGTGCCACCTTGGGGTGCACCAGTCTTATTTGTGAAGAAGAAAGATGGCACAATGAGAATGTGCATTGATTACAGGCAGTATTCTTGGGTTGGTAACCTACATGACCTGGTCAACACAGAGGAATTCCGTTTTGATAACTTGGGTATGTGTGAGCAGAATTGAAAGTTTTCTTGATGGTTTTTACCATAGTTCGAACCGGATATCTTCTACTGGTGCGAGGAATTTATTGTATATTGTGAACTCCTTCTAGATGGAAGCAAATAGAAGATTTCTAACTGCACGGAATGAAATTTTCCTATAGCCCAGAAATTCCAATAAGATTTTATGTTTGCAACAAGATGGCATGATAGATGTGGTGTATGGTACATGCTTAATATTTTCATGTGCAAGGTGTAAGTTCATTCTTAAAGGGAAGGTCACGAGTTCTAGAAGGAATAGTTAGTTTCCAGTATTTAGATGAATGTTATAACTGCTCGGTAAGACCTGAGAAGGGTGTGTACTATATTTTAACCAACAAATATCTATTGGTATTACAACACCCACTTGGTTGATCGACTATCAATATTTCGATCTTGCTATGCATTGTAGGAAAATTTTGAGAATAATTATCATGAAATGATCGTACTTGAGGGATGTATCAGTCATTGAGTGCGGAGGTTGTGATCAGTTACGGTGATTTATGTAATCTAGGAATATGGAGACGGGGAATTCTCAAAAATATACTATTGCGGGATTGTGGCATGTTTGAGGTGAGTATTTTACCTAAACTCTTTTGATGCACTAGTCGAGATAATTGATGGTAATAACTATGTGCTGTGAGCGCTAATATATGTGAGGTTTGAACTTGTGTGCACGCACCGAGTCAATATTCCTGCTCGGAAGATGCGTTGGCTATGATATGCCTAGAGTGGGATATTGAACTTAAAGGTATAATGTTTCTCATATTTGTAACTTTGATAAGAACTATCTGGACTATACTTGAGATTTCCAAGATGCTAGATTCCAGAACAAACTTGGTAATTACTATTCTGCATTAATTTGCTGATTTGAGTTGTGACAGCATAGCTTGCTCATGCCTACGATATAGAGTGTTATTTATGTCAGTCCAGGAGCATGAGAATCTTATTTCATTTAGCATATACAGGTGTACTTGTTGGATTGCTCGTATATGATATGCTTGGACTAGAGGTCTGTGACCGTGTCAGGTGGATTATGTTGTTGGCAACTAAGTTGCTCGTGAGGTTGATGTCAATGTGAGCTATAGATTTGGAGTGATTTTTATAAGAAATGAGACACTTAGTCTCTTTAAGGAAGACTTAGTTTGGAAAAGTCAATCGGGAGTTGACTTATGTGTTAGAGGGGTCGGATGTGAATTCTGATGGTTCAGTTAGCTCCGGGAGGTAAGTTGTGACTTAGGAGTGTGATCGGAAATGATGTATGAGGTCCGGTGTAGAATTAGGCTTGAATTGGCGAAGTTAGTATTTTGGCGAATTCCGGTTGATAGGTGCGATTTTGATACGGGTGTCGGAATGAAATTTCGAGAGTTGCTGTAGCTTCATTGTGTCATTTGGGATGTGGGTACAAAATTTCAGGCCATTCGGATATCGTTTGGTCGGGTTTTTGATCGAAAGTGTATTTCGGAAGTTTTTGGAAACTTACACTTGAATTCGATGAGTTTTGGGTAAATTGATGTTGTTTGAGGTGTTTTGATAATTGGAACAGGTTTTAATGATGTTATGAATTATGTTGGCTTGTTTGGTCGGGGTCCCATGAGGCTAGGATAAGATTTGGAAGAGTTTTTGAAAGATTTTGCCGTTTTGAGCATAAGCATGTAATGATCCAAATGTCCATTTTTAGTTCTAGAGATCAAAATTTGATTTCAAGACTTCCAGAATTTTAATAACGAATTATAGGAGTGATCAGGAAAGTTTGGTATAATTTCATCAAGTCGTGATTGAGTTTTTGACGTGAAACATCAATTAATTGTTTAACAAGCGAAATGGGTATTGCACTGAGCAAATGAGCTCCAAATTGTGTTTCGATTGAAGGAATAGGTTCGTATTATTATTTGTGACTCATAGGAACAAGAATCATCAAATTCCGAGGTCGTAGGCCCGAAAAATGAATTTGTAAGTAAAATTGTTTTCTGAAAATATTTAAGGAAAATGGAAATGAAATTTGATTAGAAAGTAATGGTATCGGGACCGTATTTTGGTTCTGGCGCCTGGTAAAGGTCTTATATATGGTTTAAGCAGTTTATGTAAAGTTTGGTTGAAAACGGACGTCGTTTGACGTGTTTCGGACTCAAAATGGAAAATTTGATGTTTTATGAAATTTGAAAGAATTCTTGGATTTTAAAGCTTAATTCGTGGTATATGATGCTATTTTGGCGATTTGATTGCACGGCTAAGTTCTTAGGATATTGTTGAGTTAGTGTATGTATTTGGTTAGGAGCCCCGAGGGCTCGAGAGTGTTTCGGAGTGATTTCGGACTTAGGAAAATTGCAGAAAATGGCAGAAACAGTACCTGTGAATAGTCGTTTTGAATAGTGCTCCGTAACAGTATCTGCGAATAGTACCATGAACAGTACCCCCGTGAACAGTAACACAGGGTGAACAGTGCACACGAAAATTCTCAATATGATATGTTTATATTGAGGCCGAGAGCCTGTTTGACGCCACGAGATGGCTAATATTGTGCTTGGGCTGTAGGAGCCCCTCCGAAGTCTGTACACACCCCCAGTGAGCGTCGTCAACGTAAAATAAGTGGAGCGGGCTGCACGCCGTAGCGGGTACTAGAGTGTACCGTTATATGTGCTACATATTATCATGCATTCTTTTATTTAACTGTATTATTGTTTACATATTTACACCGATATTGATCTGGACTGTTAGGTATAGGTTACCTTGTGCATTTCCGTGATTTCTTACTTTCAGACTGTATTTATGTTTATTACTCACTGGGTCAGAGTACTCACTTTACTCCCTGCACCTTGCGTGCAGATCCAGGTTCTTCTCAGGCAGAGTAGATCCAGTTTGGATGAGCAGAGTTAGCTTTTCGGGAGCATCGAGGTAGCTGCACTACGTTCGCAGCCTTGGATCTCTCCCCTCTACCCCCATCTTTTATTTCCTTGTTATCGGATTTTAGACAGACTTGGTAGTAGGATGTCATTCTACATTTAGAGGCTCATGTTCGTGACACCGGGTCCATGGTTGGGCTGTGTTTTGTATTTTGTTAAACTTCCGCGTTTTATCAGTATTTCTTGATCTTGACTTAAAATGGTTTTTGTGATTCGCTATCTTATCTATATAACCCTGGTTATCAATTGGGTTAAGAATTGGAAATGGCTGGGCTTGCCTAGTAGTGTGCTGGGCGCCATCACGATCGGGTTGGGGTCGTAATAAGTTGTATCAGATCCTAGGTTACTTGGTTTCGCGAATCATGAGCCGGTTTAGTAGAGTCTCGCGGATCGGTACGGAGACGTCTGTATTTATCCTCGAGAGGCTGTAGAACCTTTAGGAAAACATCGAATTCTTGAAATTATTTTCGTGCGACTTTGTTGATCCGAGAACTAAACTCCGATATTCTATTCCCTCGCAGAAGGCGAGAACCCGTGCCACCAGACATGGCGGACGACCACCATTACCATCCACTAAAGGCCCTGGGCGCGGTCGTGGTCGTGGTCGAGGAAGAGTAGCAGGGGCAGCACCTGTAGATCCTCCAGCTGCCCCCGTTCAGGACCAGTCTCCAGCTGTAGAGACTCCGGCAGTACCTTCTCAGGTACCAGATGTGCCTATTGTCATTCCGGGTCTTCAGGAGGACCTAGCTCAGATTCAATTAGTTTGCGCCTGGCTCAGGCAGTCTCAGCCACTACTACTGCAGCTACCTCACAGACCGAGGGTGGTCATTAGACCCCCGCTGCTCGCACGCCTGAGCAGGTAGTGCAGGGTTTGCAGACACCAGAGGCACCACTAGCTCAATAGGTGCACCAGTTCAGCCGGTTGCCCCGGTTCCGGGTGATGTGGTTCCAGCTATGCCAGACGATGAGCAACGTCGTCTTGAGAGGTTCAGTAGTCTCTCACCTCCTACTTTTAGTGGTTTTCCGGGCGAGGATGCCCAGGGTTTTCTCGACAAGTGTCGACATATTCTTCGGACAGCAGGGATCTTGGAGTCGAGCGGGGTATCATTTACTACCTTTCAGTTCTCAGGAGAAGCCTTCACTTGGTGGGAGGCATATGAGCGACGTAGGCTGGTAGGTGCAGCACCTTTGTCATGGCAGGAGTTCTCCACTCTATTCCTGGATAAGTGGGTACCGTAGACTCAGAGGGAGGAGCTGCGTAGATAGTTAGAGTGGCTTCGTCAGGGAGATGTGACCGTGTCTCAGTATGAGGTGAGATTTTCTGAGTTGGCTCGTTATGCTCCATGGATGGTCCCGACTGATCGGGAGAGGATTAGGAGGTTTGTGGACGGACTCATTTATCCCATCCGTATTTTGATGACTCGAGAGAGGATTATGAATCATACCTTCGAGGATGCAGTCGATGTTGCTCGTAATACTGAGATGACTCGCCGTCAGGAGAGAGAGGAGAGAGAGGCCAAGAGGCCTCTAGGATCTGGGTACGACCCGAGGGTGTCTTCCTTTGCCTGTGCACATATCTACACTGGTGGGTGATACTATTATTGCGGACCATGTGTATCGGTCATGTCTTGTTACTATTGGAGGTCTGGAGACCCCAGTTGATTTATTGCTTTTGAGCATGGTAGACTTCGATGTTGTTCTGGGCATGGACTGGTTATCTCCGTGTCATGCTATTCTGGACTGTCATGCAAAGACAGTCACCTTGGCTATGCCGGGTGTTTCGAGGATTGAGTGGTGTGGTATGACTGATTATATACCCAGCAGGGTGATCTCTTTCTTAAAGGCCCAGCGGATGGTTGGGAAAGGTTGTTTATCGTATTTGCCATTTATGAGAGATGTCGGAGCTGAGACTCCTAGTCTTGATTCGGTTCAAGTTGTGAGGGATTTCCCTGATGTGTTTCTAGTAGACCTGTCGGGCATGCCACCGGATAGGGACATTGATTTTGGTATTGACCTGATGCCGGGCACTCAGCCCATCTCTATTCCTCCCTATCGTATAGCACCAGCAGAGTTAAAGGAGTTGAAGGAACAGCTTCAGGAACTCCTAGATAAGGGGTTCATTCGCTCGAGTGTGTCACCGTGGGGTGCATCGGTCTTATTTGTGAAGAAGAAAGATGGCACAATGAAAATGTGCATTGACTATAGGCAGTTGAACATGGTGACAGTGAAGAACAAGTATCCACTACTGCGTATTGATGATTTGTTTGACCAGCTCCAGGGAGGAAGGGTATTCTCTAAGATTGATCTCCGTTCAGGCTATCACCAGCCGAAGATTAGGGATTTTGATATCATGAAGACGGCTTTCAGGACGAGATATGGGCACCATGAGTTTTTGGTTATGTCTTTCGGGCTGACTTATGCCCCAGGCGTGTTCATGCATCTGATGAACAGTGTATTTCGGTCGTATCTCGATTCAATTGTTATCATTTTTATTGATGATATCCTGGTGTACTCGCGTAGCTAGGAGGAGCATGCTCAGCATTTGAGAGTGGTATTACAAAGATTGAGAGAGGAGAAGCTTTATGCAAAGTTCTCCAAGTGTGAGTTCTGGCTTGGTTCTGTGGCTTTTCTGGGATACGTGGTGTCCAGTGATGGTATTCAGGTTGATTCGAAGAATATAGAGGCGGTGCAGAGTTGGCCTAGACCATCCTCAGCCACTGAGATTCGGAGTTTCCTCGGTTTGGCAGAGTATTATCGCCAGTTCGTCCACGGTTTTTTCATCTATTGCTTCGCCCTTGACCAAGTTGACGTAGAAGGGTGCACCATTTGTATGGTCGGACGAGTGTGGGGAGAGCTTTTAGAAGCTCAAGACAGCTTTGACCACAGCTCCAGTGTTGGTTTTGCCATCAGCTTCAGGTTCTTACACCGTGTATTGTGATGCTTCGAGAGTTGGGATCGGATGTGTGTTGATGCAGGAGGGTAGAGTTATTGCATATGCTTCTCGTCAGTTGAAGCCCCACGAGAAGAACTACCCTGTACATGATTAGGAGTTGGCTGCCATAGTTTATGCTTTGAAGATTTGGAGACACTACTTATATGGCGTATCGTGTGAGGTGTATACTGATCATCGCAACCTTCAGCATATGTTCAAATAGAAGGATCTTAATTTGAGATAGCGGAGATGGCTTGAGTTACTCAAGGACTATGATATTACCATATTGTATCACCTGGGGAAGGCCAATGTAGTGGCCGATGCTTTGAGCCGGAAGGTGGTTAGTATGGGTAGTTTGGCGTACATTCCAGTTGGGGAGAGGCCCTTTGCAGCTGATTTCCAGGCCTTGGCCAATCGGATGGTGAAATTAGATATTTCAGAGCCTAGTCGGGTGTTGGTTTGTGTGGTTTCTCGGTCTTCCTTATATGACCGCATCAGAGAGCGCCAGTATGATGATCCGTATTTGTTTGTCCTTAAGGACAGGGTCCAGCATGATGATGCTAGAGATGTGACTATTGAGGATGATGGTGTGCTGAGCATGCAGGGCCGAATTTGCGTGCCCAATATGGATGGGCTTCGGGAGTTGATATTAGATGAGGCCCACAGCTCGCGGTATTCTATCCATCCAGGTGCCGCGAAGATGTATCAGGATTTGAGACAACATTACTAGTGGAGGAGGATGAAAAAGGATATTGTGAGTTATGTAGCTCGGTGTCTCAACTGTCAGCATGTCAAATATGAGCACTAGAGGCCCGGTGGTGTACTTCAGCGGATGGATATTCCAGAGTGGAAGTGGGAGAAGATTACTATGGATTTTGCGAGTGGTCTCCCTCGTACCTCGAGGAAGTTTGATTCGATTTGGGTGATTGTGGATCGGCTGACCAAGTCTTCGCACTTCATTCCGGTGTGTACTACCTATTCTTCGGAGCGGTTAGCAGAGATTTTCATCCGGGAGATTGTTCGGTTGCATGGGGTTCCAGTTTCTATCATCTCAGATAGGGGTACTCAGTTTACTTCCTAGTTTTGGAGGACTTTCAGCGAGAGTTGGGTACACAAGTAGAGTTGAGCACAACGTTTCATCCTCAGACGGACGGGCAGTCCGAGCGTACCATTCAGATATTGGAGGACATGTTGCATGCATGTGTTCTTGATTTTAGAGGTTCTTGGGCTGAGTTCTTGCCACTTGCAGAGTTTCCTTACAACAATAGCTATCAGTCCAGCATTCATATGGCACTGTATGAGGCCTTATATGGGAGACGGTGTAGATACCCGGTTGGTTGGTTTGAGCCCGACGAGGCTAGGCTATTGGGGACAGAGTTGGTCCAGGATGCCTTACATAAGGTGAAAGTGATCCAGGAGATACTTCGCATAGCTCAGTCGCGTTAGAAGAGTTATGTGGACCAGAAGGTTCGAGATGTATCTTAAATGGTGGCCGAGAAGGTATTGTTGAAGGTTTCACCTATGAAGGGCATTAAGCGGTTTGGAAAGAGAGGGAAGCTGAGTCCGAGGTTCATTGGGCTTTTTGAGGTACTTAGGAGGATTGGGGAGCTGGCCTATATGCTTGCTTTGCCGCCTAACTTGTCGGGGGTTCATCCGGTATTTCATGTATCTATGCTCCGAAAGTATGTTGGGGACCCGTCTCATGTTTTAGACTTCAGCACAGTTCAGTTGGATGATAATTTGATATTTGATGTGGAGCTAGTGGCTATTCTAGGTCGTTAGGTTCGGAAGTTGCGATCGAAGGATATAGCTTCAGTGAAGGTACAGTGGAGAGGTCGTCCCGTGGAGGAGGCTACTTGGGAGACCGAGCGGGAGACGCTGAGCAAATATCCTCACTTGTTTGAGGCCCCAGGTATGTTTCTTGACCCACTCGAGGACGAGCGTTTGTTTTAGTTGGGGAGGATGTGACGACCCGGCCCGTCGTCACGTGAGTCATCGCCCCGTTTACCCCATATTGTATTTCTCGATGATTCAATATCGGTATTTGAGGTGATCGAGTCGAATTGGATTGCTTTTAGATGGAAATGAGACACTTAGTCTCTTAAAGGAAAACTATTTTGGAAAAGTCAACTGGAAGTTGACTATTTAGTTAGAGAGCTCAGATGTGAATCCCGGTGTTTCGGTTAGCTTCGGGGAATGATTTGTGACTTAGGAGCGCGATCGGAATTGATTTTGGAGGTCCGGTGTAGAATTAGGCTTGAATTGGCGAAGTTAGTATTTTGGCGAATTCCGGTTGGTAGGAGAGATTTTGATATGGGGGTCGGAATGGAATTCCGAGAGTTGTAGTAGCTCCGTTAGTGATTTTGGATGTGCGGGTAAAATTTCAGGTCATTTGGAGATGCTTTGGTTGGGTTTTTGATTGAATGCGTTTTTCGAAAGTTTTGAAGAAACTTAGGCTTGAATCCGATGTGAATTGATGATTTTAGTGTTGTTTGATGTGTTTTGATGATTGGAACAAGTTCGTATGATGTTTTGGGATATGTTGGTTCCTTTGGTTGAGGTCCCGGGGGCCTCGGGGTGATTACGGGTGATCAAACGGATCATTTTTGGACTTGTGGAATTGCTGGTTTTTCAGCTGTGTAATTGCAGAAGATTCCTTCTTCGCGTTCGTGTGGGGTATGTCGCGAACGCGTAGAGTAAAGTTGGGAGGCCTGGAAAGTATTCTTCGCGTTCGCGTTTGGGCCACGCGTTCGCGTAAGTTGAGGCCCTGGTGCTTCGCGTTCGCGGTGCTGGGCCCGCGTTCGCGTAGTAGTAAGTAGAGAGCCCAACTTAGGTGTTCATCATGTTCGCGCTTAGAGGCTCGCGTTCGCGTAGTAGGATCAGGCAAGGCATCGCGTTCGCGAAGGGTAAAGTTGGTCAGTGGAAATTTGTGCATCGCGAACGCGAGAGGGCCCTCGCGTTCGCATAGAAGAAAAATATAGCTGGGCAAAAGGATTTATTATGTTATTTCACCCACGACCCATTCATTATTTTCCTCCATTGTTGACCACCTCAAGAGCTTTTTGGTAGAAATTGAAGAGGGTTTTGACGGGAATTGATTTGAGGTAAGTCTCGTGACCTAGAAACACTATTTTATTGAAGAATCAACCTTTAATTCTTGGAAAATTGGGTGAAAATTTGAAGAACTAGGGCTTGGGTTTTGAAATGAAAATTTGGGATTTGAGGGGGCATTTGAACTCCGATTTTGGTAAATTTTATATGTACAGACTCGTGGCAAGATGAGGAATCCGGTAATGTGAATTTTATAATTTTTCGAGAAGTGGGCCCGGGGCTCGGGTTTTGACAACTTCGTGATTTTTGATGTTTTTCGAGTCTTTTCGATTGGGTTATGTTCCCTTAGACTATTGTGATGTATTCCTTGTGGTTTTGACCAGACTCTACGCACGAGGAGGTTGATTTGCAAGGGAAAGGCATAGCGAGCTAGACTTGTGGCCGGCTTGAGGTGAGTAATTGATGTAACTATTGCTTTGAGGGTTTGAAACCCCGGACTTTCACATCATAACGCTATATTGAGGCGTGACACGCATTCTACGATGAGTGCGGGGTCGTTTGTTGATGAGGGATTGTGACTCGGTCCATCCCGAGTGTTATTTTCACTATATTGGCGATTGAGACGCATATCTTATCACTGTGAATTGGGCTTATTGCCATGTTTGGGGCCTTGTGCCGACCTATAGTATCCTTAGGGGATTTTCTTTGGCTTTCCTCACTTGTTTGCATAAATTATACTCTCAGTCATGTTTTCAACCATTGAAATAAAATAAGAAATGTGTTTTTAATCATGAATAATAAATGAAAAGGATATGAGGGCTGAGATCCCTTTAATATGTCATGCCCGAGTGGTTGTGAACTTATTTGACTGAAATGGGTCGAGGAAGTAATAGTGAGGATGATTTTTCTTTGTTATGGATCGGGCTGCACGCCGCAGCGATGATATATTTATATTGAGGCCGAGAGCCTGTTTGACGCCACGAGATGGATGATATTGCGCTTGGGCTGTAGGAGCCCCTCCGGAGTCTGTGCACACCCCCAGTGAGCGCCGTCGACGTTAAATAAATGGAGCAAGCTGCACGCCGCAGCGGGTACTAGAGTGTACCGTTATATGTGCTGCATCTTATCATGCATTCTTTTTCTTAACTGTATTATTATTTACATGTTTACACTGATATTGATCTGGATTGTTAGGTATAGGTTACCTTGTGCATTTCTGTGATTTCTTACTTTCAGACTGTATTTATGTTTATTACTCACTGGGTTGGAGTACTCACTTTACTCCCTGCACCTTGTGTGCAGATCCAAGTTCTTCTCAGGCAGAGTAGATCCAGTTTGGACGAGCAGAGTTAGCTTTTCGGGAGCATCGAGGTAGCTGCACTGCGTTCGTAGCCTTATATCTCTCCCCACTACCCCCATCTTTTGTTTCCTTGTTATCGGATTTTACACAGACTTGGTAGTTGGATATCATTCTACATTTAGAGGCTCATGCTCGTGACACCGGGTTCATGGTTGGGCTGTATTTTGTATTTTGTTAAACTTCCGCGTTTTATCAGTATTTCTTGATCTTGACTTAAAATGGTTTTGGTGATTCGTTGTTTTATCTATCTAACCTTGGTTATCAATTGGGTTAAGTATTGAAAATGTTCGAGCTTGCCTAGTAGTGTGCTGGGCACCATCATGTCCGGGCTGGGGTCGTGACATGAACTGAAGCGGAGAAGAGAATTAACTCGATGACTTCGGCAACTTTCTGCATCTTCGGCATTCGGCGGACGGTACCTTCATGCCTTTTCTTGTTCTTTTTTTTTAAAGCTTTTTAAATTTCTTTAACTTAAGTCCATGTATCCTCATTTTATTTGTCAGTCTGGCATGTGAATTCCATATGCACCTTCTGTGGTTGTCTACCTATCAATTTTTTATCTAAATAACTGACTAAGAGCGTATTTAAAGTGTTTAAATAGGACAAACTTAAGATGAAATGTTTAAATGAAAATTATGGACAACTTTAAGGAGCTATTAATATATTACGCCCATTAGTTATGGTGTAACAAATGTCAACACAGATGATTATGAATTGAGGTCTAGTTTTGCGACTAATTTGCTGTTGATGCAATTTGGTTATGTGCATTGTTCGTGTTAGATTTAGCTAATTCATTAGTTGATTTTTAATGGTCCATAGCTATTATTCACAATCAATTAGAGGCGGAGCTAGCATATGACCTGTGGGTTTGGTCAAACCAAATAACTTTGGTCCAAATTCTGTATGTGTCTAAAAGAATTTATTGAATATGTATAAATTAATAATTTAGAACTCAATAACATCAACAAACTAAAATCTCAAACCCACAAGCTTCAGATTTTGATTTGGCCTCTGTATTCAATCGTGAGAATAAATGAGATGTGTAACGACCCGGCCGGTTATTTTTAGAATTTACACCCCGATCCCCTATTAACTATTTCCCCTAAGTTCATTTCCGCTATTTTGGTTTGTTGGGACGTTCGGTGTTGAGTTTTGGAGAGTTTTTGGACACTTAGTCCCTAAATGAGAGCTTTAGTGTTGGGAAAATGGTCCGTAGTTGGAACAGTGTGAAAACGGCTTCAGAATGGAAATCTGAAGGTTTTGTTAGCTCCGTTAGGTGATTTCGAGGATGGGAGCGTGTTTGGAATATATTTTGGAAGTTCGTGGCTCATTTAGGCTAGAAATGGCGAAAGTTAGTAATTTGGCGATTTCCGATTGATAGGTGAAATTTTGATCCGAGGGTCGGAATGGAATTCCGGAAGTTTCTATAGCACCGTCATTTCAATTGGGACGTGCGTGCAAAACTTTAAGTCATTTGGACGTGTTTTGGTCGGGTTTTTGATCGAATGCGTGTTTTTAAAGTTTTAAAAGAACTTAGGTTTGAATTCGATGTAATTTGAAGATTTTGATATTAGTCGAGGTGTTTTAATAATTGGAACAATTTTGAATAACGTTATAGGATGTATTGGTAGTTTGGGTTGAGGTCCCGGGGGCCTCGGGATGAATTTGGATGGCTAAACGGAGAATTTTTGGACTTATGAAGATTTTAGGCCTGCTGCTCCTGGTATTTTCGCTTCTGCGATTTTGGAGCCGTATAAGCGGAAGTGGGCGTTTGGCCAGGAACCGCAGAAGCGGAGATTGTTCCGCTGAAGCGGACTCGCTTTTGCGATGGGAAGACCGCATAAGCGGTTGGTCGGGCTTTGAAGGAGACCGCATAAGCGGTTGGTTTTTCCGCAAAAGCGGGACCGCAGAAGCGGTCCCTGGACCGCAGAAGCGGAAAATGGTCTGGACAGAATGTTTAAGTTTTGGAAATGGGACTTTGTTCCCATTTCCCATTTTTAACGATTTCGAGCTCGGCTTGGTCGATTTTTGGATAGATTTTCTTGGAGAAACAACGGGGTAAGTGTTCTTAACTCAATTTTGGTTGTATAACTCGAATCTATTACACGTTTTGGTGTTTAATCTGAGAAATTTGTTGAAAAGGGTAGAAAACCCTCTTGGATAGAATCACTGATTTGAAGGTTGAAATGACATGGGAATTTTATAATTTTGGTATGGTTAGACTCGTGAGAGTGCGAGGTTTCTGGAAGTGTAAATTTTACCCGGTTCCGAGATGAGGGGCCCGAGGGATATTTTGGTTATTTTACATAATTTAGCGTGTTAGCTTAGAATTTAATTGGAGAATAAATTACTTGAATTATTATTTACTCTATGCAATTTAATTGAATAGATTTGAGCCATTTGGAGCCGAATACTCGTGGCAAGAGCATGATTTCAGGTTGACGTGCACTTGTTCGAGGTAAGTGGCTTGTCTAACCTTGTGTAGGAGACTTTGTCCCTTAGGATTTGATATTTGGTAATTGAATGCCTTGTACGTGAGGTGACGAGTGCGTACTTGAGCTAATTGTTGGAAATCCATTTTTATTTGGAGTATTTAAATTGAGTTTCCTTGCTTACTTGTTTTACTCTAATTGCAAATCAGCCTGTGTTAGTTAGAGGAGCATGTCAAGTTGACTTACTTGCCTATTTGCTTAAACTGCCTTGTTTGTAATCTATGAAGCATGTTAGTCTAGAATTTACTATTTTTCATTATGAGTTTGGAAATTATTTGATATTTTGAGCTATTATTGTTTGTTTTAAATTTGGGACTACGGGACAGCATCCCGGGAGATCCCCTGCACATTTTATGTTCTGGATTAGGAGTGCGGGACACTAAGAGATCCTTGGAACATGTGTATATAATTATTTAGGATACCAAGAGATCCCCAAATTGTTATT
>MU664788.1:113805-127320 GCA_026770625.1 Nicotiana glauca
TTGTTTTACTCTAATTGCAAATCAGCCTGTGTTAGTTAGAGGAGCATGTCAAGTTGACTTACTTGCCTATTTGCTTAAACTGCCTTGTTTGTAATCTATGAAGCATGTTAGTCTAGAATTTACTATTTTTCATTATGAGTTTGGAAATTATTTGATATTTTGAGCTATTATTGTTTGTTTTAAATTTGGGACTACGGGACAGCATCCCGGGAGATCCCCTGCACATTTTATGTTCTGGATTAGGAGTGCGGGACACTAAGAGATCCTTGGAACATGTGTATATAATTATTTAGGATACCAAGAGATCCCCAAATTGTTATTGAGGATACCAAGAGATCCTCGGGATACCAAGAGATCCCCGAATTATTATTGAGGATAACAAGAGATCCTCGGGATACCAAGAGATCCCCGAATTGTTATTGAGGATACCAAGAGATCCCCAAATTATTATTGAGGATACCAAGAGATCCTCGGGATGCCAAGAGATCCCCGAACTATTATTGAGGATACCAAGAGATCCTCGGGATACCAAGAGATCCATGAATTGTTATTGAGGATACCAAGAGATCCTTGGCATACCAAGACATCCCCGAATTATTAATCAGGATACCAAGAGATCCTCGGGATACCAAGAGATCCCTAATTTTCATGCATGTTGTGAGCAGTATTTACCTTGTATTGTTTTGTTTCAGCTTTATACTACGGCATTCCTTATTTATCCCGTTTTGATTCTCGTTGTAGACTTTATCTATACTGTTCCCATTATCTTATCATTTATTATGTTTATCTTAGTAGGGCCCTGACCTTCCTCATCACTACCCAACTGAGGTTAGGCTTGGCACTTACTGAGTACCGCTGTGGTGTACTCATGCCCCTTCTGCGTATGTTTTTCATGTGCAGCTCCAGGTACCTCCACTCAGGCGCACTATCCTCGCGGCAGAGAGATTTAGCATAGACTTTGAGGTATATCTGCCACGTCCGCAGACCAGAAGTCTCTATCTTATTCCAGCTGTAGTATATGACTTCCTTTCTTTCGGTTGTGTAGACATTCTGGAGTTAGAGCAGTGTATTTCATTTCTAATAGCCTGTGTTTCCTGTGAGTTTCCGGGTTTTGGGAGTTTGTTTGGATTCCGTGATATGGGTTGTATTATGCCAAGTGGCACTTATACACAGTTTCCTTTTGACAGTAAAAATTCTCAGTTGTTTGCTTCTGCAATTTAGTTTGTTTTTCCGCAAGTTGTATAAATTAGGCATTTGTTAGGCTTACCTAGTTGTAAGGACTAGGTGCCATCACGACATGTTCACGGAGGGCGAACTGGGGTCGTGACAAGTTGGTATCAGATCCCTAGGTTCATAGGAGTCACGGAACATGGGACGGTTTAGTAGAGTCTCACTGATCAGTACATAGACGTCTGTACTTATCTATGAGAGGCTATGTAACCGTTAGGAAAATTCCACTTCATCTCATTCCTTATCGTGCGTCATTTATTTAGTTTGGTGCCTATTTCATATGTTCTTTTTGCATCCACTCGTGTATGGAAATTGTGCACTCGGTATCAATTTTGTGCCGACGGTTCGTGATGCTACAGAAGGATTATAAGGGAGCCAAGAATTTGCTCAACCATTGTTAACGCGTGTCATCCAAATCGATAATGCAGAAGTATTGTGAGATCATTCAATTGTGCACATGGGGGTGCAATAGGTTTTTACATCTGGTTGATAAGTACGGTCTTAAGAAGGTTTACTTAATTGCCTAATCGTCGTAGTAATGGTAGAGTCACGAGGTGGATGTAGATCTGAAGATAGTTGGTGGTAATAGAGACTATGTGGTTCGTATGAGATATTTATTTAGCGAAGGGTACAACTAGCAACCGAGATGCTGGAGGAAGTAAGTTTAACTGTCCTAAGAAGGACATGTTCCAAACAAATGGCTTGAGGTGTCTTATGATGGTGTCATACGAGCGATAAAGGTTAGTATTGTGGAGTATCAGGATGTATCTTATGGCCTTGCACCAAGTGAAGGGAGTCCACTATCAACAATCAAATTGTGGGTCATGCATCACATCAGACTTGGCATGATATGTATTTATGTGGTATTTATGTTGGGACTTTCGATGTTCCTATGTCCATAATAATTTTACATATCAGTATCAGCAGGGAAATGAAAACAATTTCACAATACTCGTAGTGCTCCAGTTAATCATGGCACTCTCATGGGACAATTATCTTTTAATGCACCACTAGCATGGGATTCCTTAAATGGTTATTCTAGTTATCCGGCATAGACTCAGTATGAGCAGCCGAACTGCAGATGGGTTGTTAAGAATGTGGTGATACTAGAAACATCATGAGAAATTATCTCAGACTTGGGAGAAATCTATTTTATCAGAACACACAGTCAACACACTCCATTATAGTTACTAATCCACATACGCTACAAGTTAGAGATGGAGAACGAACTGGTAGATGGCACCTAAGAGGTGGATGTCCGACCCATTGATATAATTGTTATAGTGTGGCTGAGGCTACTACGCCAGATGGTGTCATTACATGTACAATTCTGGTTGTTATAAAATGGATATTTTTCCTTAATTTTATTTGGTTTTGAAAAATTGAGGTGACTCCTCTTAATATGCTCCACTCATGAGTGAGTTTCGTAATCCTGAACTCTACTTATGTGAATACACACGTTGAGCTATTATATGGAGATAGCTATCCCTATCATTATGTGTTGGTCACTAAGAATATCTATGAGTCTAAAAGTGACTTTCTATTACTTACTACAGTGGGTTTTGATGTGATTTCAAGATAATTAATTTCAATTGTTAATTATATGTCTTATCGGTATAAGGGTTCATTATATGTTGTGATTTTCTTTGATAGAAATAATTCAAAAGAAGAAAGAAAGGAAATGAAAATTTTCATTTGGCACAATGTGCAAATACTTATGATTCAAGAGTTGAGGATGAGATCCTCAAATGTTTTTATAATGTGAAATATGTTAAACCGAGCTACAAGTTATGGTGGATGTTATATAAGGACAAGGTCCTGGTGGTGAAAGGTTTACGTGTTTAAAAATTCTCCTTTTATGAAATTCAAAATTTTGTACTATATTTTAAATGGGAGTCATGCCTGTTAGGCTTATTTGACAATTCTTGTATATTTTATGTTCATATTCAGCCATTTTTGTGTTGTAAACGTTGAGTTTTAGCCTATGAGACGGGCACCCCGGTGGCGATAAATGTGACTCATTAATTCGGGTGAGTAATTATGAGGTCTCCATGCCTCGTTGTGAGTAAAGTGGAGGTTTGAAATAAGATGTTTGTTGACATAAGGCTAATTGGCAATGTTGTAATTTATGAACAACTTTATGGCCAGAGACGTGGTTATGGCCATACAGATGATGTATTTCATGTCCAGATATCATTATGATAATGTGATGCTTGTAATGTAGAGATTAGTATTATTGATATATACATTGTGGTATTTCATTGGGTTGTGAATGTGTTGTTAGGAGTTGTTTTGGTGTTACTCTGGCAGGTGGATAGGCCCAATTACAGGGGAGGCTCTGCCAAAATTTTTGGAAAATTTGAGGACGAATTACCCTAAGTGTGGGAGAATGTAACATCCCGAAGAAAAACAATTTCGAAGTATTTAAGTGCTATTAAAAGTTGAAGTGTGTTGAAATAAGACTAATGCAGTGTGATGGTGTGGAATTCGGATCCTATGACGAATGTTAGATGTTGAAGTTTAGGTCATGTCCTAAGGTTATCGACTAAGGATGAGGTGAAACCTTCAGCTAAGTTGAAGGATCAGTTACAGGAATTGCTTGATAAGGGTTTTATTCGACCCAGTGTTTTACCTTGGGGTGCTCCTATCTTGTTTGTGAAGAAAAAAAAATGGTTCTATGCGTATGCGTATTGATTATCGCCAGTTGAATAAGGCTATAGTGAAGAACTGTTATCCTTGCCACTTATTGATCATTTGTTTGACTAGCTTCAGGGCACATAGGTGTTTTCTAAAATTGACATGGGCTCAGGTTACCATTAGTTTAAGGTAAATAAGAAGAATTACCCTGTCCACGACCTTGAGCTAGCTGCTATTGTTCATGCCTTAAAAATCTGGCGTCATCATTTGTACGGTGTGCCTTGTGAGATTTATACTGACCATCGTAGTTTGCAGCACCTGCTCAAGCAGAAGGATCTAAATGTGCGACAGAGAGGGTGGTTAGAGTTGCTGAAAGATTATGATATCACTAATTTGTATCACCCGGGCAAGGCCAATGTGGTAGCTGATGCCTTGACTCGCCGGACAGAGATTTTAGGGAGTTTAGCATACTTACCAGCTTCAGAGAGGCCTATGGCAATGGATATTCAAGCCTAAGCCAGTCAGTTCGTGAGATTGTATCTTTCGGAGCCCAGTCGGGTCCTAGTTTGTGTTGTTTATCGGTCTTCCTTATTCGACCATATTAGAGAGAGGCAGTATGATGATCCTCATTTACTTGTCCTTAAAGGCACGGTTCATTATGGCGATACCAGAGATTTGACCATTGGAGATGATGGGGTATTGAGGTTGCAAGGTCAAATTTGTGTGCCCAATGTTGATGAGCTTCGAGAGTTAATGCTAGCAGAGACAATAGTTCGCGGTATTCCATCCATCCTGGTGCCGCGAAGATGTATCAAGATTTAAGGCAGCACTACTGGTGGACGCGGATGAAGAAGGATATAGTCGAATATGTAGCCAGATGCCTCAACTGTCAGCAGGTGAATTATGAACACCAGAGGCTAGGTGGGTTGCTTCAGCAAATAGAGATTCCGAAGTGAAAATGGTAGCGGATCACCATGGATTTTGTAGTCGGTCTCCCTCACACTGCGAAGAAATTTAATGCCATTTGGGTTGTTGTCGATCGGCTGACCGAGTTTGCCCACTTCATTCATGCGTGTACTACTTATTCATCGGAGCGATTGGTGGAGATTTATATCTGGGAGATTGATCGTCTGCATGGTATTCCAATCTCTATTATTTCAGACAGGGGTACTCAGTTCACATCACTGTTCTGGAGAGCTGTTCAGCAGGAGTTGGGTACTCGGGTGACGATGAGCACCGCATTTCACCCCCAGACGGGCGAACAGTCCGAACGCACTATTCAGATTCTGGAGGATATGCTTCATACGTGTGTGATTGAGTTTGGGGGATCTTGGGATCAGTTCTTACCATTGGCTGAGTTTGCTTACAACAACTATTATTAGTCCAGACAAAAGAGTTACGCGGACATGAAGGTTCGTGATGTCTCATATATGGTTGGAGAGTGAGTTTTGCTTCGGGTTTTGCCTATGAAGAGCATTATGAGATTTGGGAAGAAAGGGAAGTTGAATCCGAGGTTTATTAGTCCTTTTGAGATATTGAAGCATGTTGGAGAAGTTGCTTATGAGCTTGCCCTACCTCCCATCCTGGCAGGAGTTCACCCGGTATTTCATGTTTCGATGCTCTGGAAATATCACGGGGACCCGTCGCACGTGTTGGATTTCAACTCAGTCCAGTTGGACAAGGATTAATCTTATGTTGAGGAGCCAGTTGCTATATTGAACAGACATGTCAAAAGTTGAGATCAAAGAACATTACTTCAGTAAAGGTTCAGTGGCGGGGTCAGCCGGCCGAAGAGGCGACTGGGAGAGGGAGCGGGAGATGTGCAGCCGATACCCTCATCTTTTCACTAATTCAGGTTTGTTCTTTATGCTCGTTCGAGGACGAACGAATGTTTAAGTGTGGGAGGATGTAACGACCTGGCCGATCGTTTTAAGAATTTACGCCCCGATCCCCTATTAACTGTTTCCCCTAAGTTCATTTCCGCTATTTGGTTTGCCGGGACATACGGTGTTGAGTTTCGGAGAGTTATGGGACACTTAGTACCTAAATGAGAGCTTAAGTGTTGGAAAAATGGTCCGTAGTTAGAACAATGTGAAGACTTCTTCGGAATGGAAATTCGATGGTTCCGTTAGCTACGTTAGGTGATTTCGAGGTTGGGAGCGTGTTCGGAATGTATTTTGGAAGTCCGTGGCTCTTTTAGGCTAGAAATACCGAAAGTTAGTATTTTGGCGATTTTCTGTTGATAGGTGAAATTTTGATCCGAGGGTCGGAATGGAATTCTACAAGTTGTTGTAGCACCGTCATGTCAATTGGGACGTGCGTGCAAAATTTCAGGTCATTTGGACGTGCTTTGGTCGGGTTTTTGATCGAATGCGTGTTTTTGAAGTTTTAAAAGAACTTAGGTTTGAATTCAATGTAATTTGAAGATTTTGATGTTAGTCGAGGTGTTTTAATAATTGGAAAAAGTTTGAATAATGTTATAGGATGTATTGGTAGTTTTGGTTGAGGTCCCGTGGGCCTCGGGATGAATTCAGATGGCTAAACAGAGAACTTTTGGACTTATGAAGATTTTAGGCCTGTTGCTTCTGGTATTTTCGCTTCTGCAGTTTTGGAGCCGCATAAGCGGAAGTGGGCGTTTCGCCAGGAACCGCAGAAGCGGACTCGCTTCTGCGATGGGAAGACCACATAAGCGGTTGGTCGGGTTTTGAAGGAGACCACAGAAGCGGTTGGTTTTTCCGCAAAAGCGGGACCGCAGAAGCGGAAAATGGTCTGGACAGAATGTTTAAGTTTTGGAAATGGGACTTCATTCCCATTTCCCATTTTTAACGATTTGGAGCTCGGTTTGGGCGATTTTTGGACGGATTTTCTTGGAGAAACAATGAGGTAAGTGTTCTTAACTCAATTTTGGTTGTATTACTTGAATCTATTACAAGTTTTGGTGTTTAATCTGAGAATTTTGTTGAAAAGGGTAGAAAACCCTCTTGGACAGAATCACTGATTTGAAGGTCGAAATGATATGGGAATTTTGTAATTTTGGTATGGTTAGACTCGTGAGAGTGCGAGGTTTCTGGAAATCTAAATTTTACCCAGTTCCGAGACGTGGGGCCCGAGGGGTGTTTTGGTCATTTTACATAATTTAGCGTGTTAGCTTAGAATTTAATTGTAGAATAAATTACTTTAATTATTATTTACAATATGCAATTTAATTGAATAGATTTGAGCCATTTGGATCCAGATACTCGTGGCAAGAGCGTGATTTCAGGATGACTTGCACTTGTTCGAGGTAAGTGGCTTGTCTAACCTTGTGTGGGGGACTTTGTCCCTTAGGATTTGATATTTGGTATGAATGCCTTGTACATAAGGTGATGAGTGCATACTTGAGCTAATTGTTGGAAATCCATTTTTATTCGGAGTATTTAAATTGAGTTTCCTTGCTTACCTGTTTTACTCTAATTGCCAATTAGCTTGTGTTAGTTAGAGGAGCATGTCTAGTTGACTTACTTGCCTATTTGCTTAAACTGCCTTGTTTGTAATCTATGAAGCATGTTAGGCTAGAATTTACTATTTTTCGTTATGAGTTTTGAAATTATTTGATATTTTGAGCTGTTATTGTTTGTTTTAAATTTGGGACTACGGGACGGCATCCCGGGAGATCCCATGCACGTTTTATTTTTTGGATTAGGAGTGCGGGATACTAAGAGATCCTTGGCACATGTGTATATAATTATTGAGGATACCAAGAGATCCTCGGGATACCAAGAGATCCCCGAATTGTTATTGAGGATACCAAGAGATCCTCGGGATACCAAGAGATCCCTGAATTGTTATTGAGGATACCAAGAGATCCTCGGGATACCAAGAGATCCCCGTATTATTATTGAGGATACCAAGAGATCCTCGGGATACCATGAGATCCCCGAATTATTATTGAGAATACCAAGAGATCCTCAGGATACCAAGAGATCCCCGAATTGTTATTTAGGATACCAAGAGATCCTCGGGATACCAAGATATCCCCGAATTATTATTAAGGATACCAAGAGATCCTCGGGATACCAAAAGGTCGTCGGGATACCAAGAGATACCTGAATTATTATTGAGGATACCAAGAGATCCTCGGGATACCAAGAGATCCCCGAATTGTTATTGCTGATACCAAGAGATCCTCGGGATACCAAGAGATCCCCGAATTATTAATCAGGATACAAAGAGATCCTCGGGATACCAAGAGATCCTCGGGATACCAAGAGATCCCCAATTTTCATGCATGTTGTGAGCAGTATTTACCTTGTATTGTTTTGTTTCAGCTTTATACTACGGCATTCCTTATTTATCCCGTTTCGATTCTCGTTCTAGACTTTATCTATATTATTCCCTTTATCTTATCATTTATTATGTTTATCTCAGTAGGGCCCTGACCTTCCTCGTCACTACCCAACCGAGGTTAGGCTTGGCACTTACTGAGTACCGATGTGGTGTACTCATGCCCCTTCTGCGCATGTTTTTCATGTGCAGCTCCAGGTACCTCCACCCAGCCGCACTATCCTCGCGGCGGAGAGATCTAACAGAGACTTTGAGGTATATGTGCCACGTCCGCAGACCAGAAGTCTCTATTTTATTCTAGCTGTAGTATATGACTTCCTTTCTTTCGGTTGTGTAGACATTCTAGAGTTAGAGCAGTGTATTTCATTTCTAATAGCCTGTGTTTCCTGTGAGTTTCCGAGTTTTGGGAGTTTGTTTGGATTCTGTGATATGGGTTGTATTATGCCAAATGGCACTTATACACAGTTTCCTTTTGACAATAAAAATTCTCAGTTGTTTGCTTCTGCAATTTAGTTTGTTTTTTCACAAGTTGTATAAATTCCGCATTTGTTAGGCTTACCTAGTTGTAACGACTAGGTGCCATCACAACATGTTCACAGAGGGCGAACTGGGGTCGTGACAAGATGATATGAATTCACTCGCGGTAATTTATTGTTTATGAAGAATAGTATTAACACAATTTAAAAACACTTATCACATTATTAAAATCAGAAGAAAATTAAATGTCAATCGTCATCTCCTTGGTGCACGTGATGATTATCACCTTTACCACATCCCTCTTTGCATCACTTGTTATCTGGTGCAAAAGTCTTCCTCTGTTGAGGTTTTCTATTGATCATCGTTACCACCTACTATCGAATATAATCTTCTGCAACTTCTTCGTGTCTTTTTACTTATACATAAGTTCTTCTCCACGGCATTGTCATGACCCTAGTTCACCAATTGTGAACACGTCATGACGGCACCTAGCATTCACGACCAGGTAAGCCTAACACATTGCGGAAGTAACAACATTTGCGAAATTTAAATTCAAAAGCTAAATAACATGAGTAATGTATGCAGTTGCCGCCTGGCACATACACTTTAATACTTTAAATTCTGAAACCATCCCAAAGACCCGGAAACCCACGGGCAACACAGGCTGAGAATAATACATAACACTGCTCTAATCATCCGGAAAGTCAGAACAGAATAGAATCTAGTTAACTAAAGGGTAGAGTGAGAGGGAGACTCTCCGGTCTGCGGACGCGGCAGATATACCTTAAGTCTCCGAAATGCTCTCTGCAGCTTCTGATAATGCGCCTGCGTAGAGGTACCTGGATCTGCACATGAAAAACATACGCAGAAGAGGCGTGAATACACCACAGCGGTACTAAGTAAGTGCCAAGCCTAACCTCGGTTGGGTGGTGACGAGGAAAGGTCGGGGCCCTACTGAGACAGAAAAAATAAAATAGAAAAATATTAACAGTATCGAAGTCTGATGAAAACTAATGAACACAGCAGTGTGATAAGAAATTTCAATGAAATATAATACTGCAAGACAAAAAAATAGAAACACAGAGTAAATACAGCAAAATTGCACGAATACCGACGAGGGTCTTCCAGGATACCATCCTGTAGCCCTTTTCTCAACTGTCCGATGGAACTCCTGTGATACCGTCCCGTAGTCCAAATCCCATATAAATATCAAATGATCTCCCGAGATACTGTCCCGTCATCCAATCATCAGTGTGCAGGGGGATCTCCCGGGAATCAAACCCGTAGTCCCAATGTAAATGCGCAACCAACATCAGACGAATATTCAAAAATTGAAGTATAACAATACAAAGGCAACAAATAATACTGGCCTAACATGCTCCACGTAATCACAGTTAAGACAATTTAAACAAATAGGCAACTTGGATCAATTAAACATGGTCTTCTATGCTAGCACAGGACATAATAGCAAGTAAAGTAAAGCAAATATGAAAGAAAATCCAAATCAAGTATTTCAGTAAAAAACTGAGTTTCAATAATTAGCTCAAGTACGCGCTCGTCACCTCACGTACAAGGCTTCCAATTACCAATTATCATATCCTAAGGGACGAAGTCCCCCACACATGGTTAGGCAAGCCACTTACCTCGAACCGGTGCGAAATCAACTAGGGAACGATGCCCTTGCCACGTGTATCCGACTCCAAGTGGCTCAAATCTATTCAATTCAATTACAAAGCGTAAATAATATTATAAACAACTGATTCCGTATTGAAATTAAAGCTAGGGCGCAAAAATAGGTAAAATGACCAAAATGCCTCTCCAGCCCACGTCCCGGAATCAAATAATTTTTACATTTTCAGAACCCTCGTACTCTTATGAGTCTAACCATATAAAAATCTCACAAATCGGAGGTCAAATGCCCCCTCAAAATCACAAAATTAAGCCTAAGAAGTTTCACCCATTTTTCTCAATTTTAGACCTTGAATTTGAATTCTAGCGGTTGATTTAGCTCGGAAATGATGGAATATAGCTAGAAGGGATCAACGCAACTTTACCCAATGATCTTCTCTTCAAAATCCACTCAAAATCGCCTTCTCCTGATCCCTCAATCGATTTTTCTAACTTTGAAATAAACCCTCAGATTTTCACTTTTTCAAACCAGTGATTTCCGCTTTTGCGGCCCAGGGACCGCTTTTGCGGTCCCGCTTTTGCGGTGGGAATTACCGCTTCTGCGCTTCAACTTAAAAGGGCAGGGACCGCCTTTGCGGACTAAAAACCGCATATGTGGTTCCGCTTACGCGGGAAGGAGACCGCTTCTGCGGTTCTCTTGGGATGGGGCAACTCCGCTTATGCAAAGAAATGGCCGCTTATGCGGCTCCGCTTATGCGGTGAAGAAGCCGCTTCTGCGGCTCCAGGACCACGGAAGCGAAAATACCAGAAGCCTGCTGCAACTTTTTCCTTCTAACTCCAAACTTTGCCCGTTGAGCATCCGAAATCATCCCGGGACTCCAACCAAAAGCACCAATACCACCTAATACCTTATTCGAACTTGTACCAATCCTCAAAACACCTCAAACAACACCGGAAACCCAATTAAATCAAGGATTCAAGCCTAAGAACTTCAAATTCTAACAAAATACGCTTTCAATCAAAAACCTAACCAAACCTCGTCCGAATGACATGAAATTTTGCACACACATCCCAAATGACATGACGGAGCTACAGCAACTTCCGGAATTAAAATCCAACCCTCGGATCAAAAACTCACTATCGAACCGGAAACTTCAAAAATTCAAACTTTGGCATTTCAAGCCTAAATGAGCTACGGACCTCCAAATAGCATTCCGAACACGCTCCCAACCCAAAAATCACCTAACGGAGCTAACGGAACCATTAGGTTTCCATTCCGAGGTCGTCTTCACATTGTTCCGAATACAGACCATTTTTTCAACTCTTAAGCTCTCATTTATGGACTAAGTGTCCCAAAACACTCTGAATCCTAATACCGAACGTCCCAGCAAACCAAAATAGCAGAAATGAACTTAGGGAAAGCAGTTAATGGGGGATTGGGGCATAAATTCCGAAAACAACCGGCCGGGTCGTTACATCCTCCTACACTTAAACATTCGTTCGTCCTCGAACGAGCATAGAGAACATACCTGAAATAGCAAAAAGATGAGGGTACTGGCTGCGCATATCCTGCTCGGTCTCCCAAGTTGCCTCCTCGGTCGGCTGACCCCGCCATTGAACTTTTACTGAAGCTATATCCTTTGATATGAGCTTTCGGACCTGCCTATCCAATATTGCCACTGGCTCCTCAACGTAGGACAAATCCTTGTCCAACTGAACTGACCTGAAATCCAACACGTGCGACGAGTCACAGTGATAACTTTGGAGCATCGAAACATGAAATACCGGATGAACCCCGGCCAAACTGGGAGGCAAGGCAAGCTCATAAGCAACCTCTCCAACTCGCTTCAAAATCTCAAAAAGGCCAATAAACCTCGGACTCAACTTTCCTTTCTTCCCAAACCTCATGAAGCCTTTCATAGGTGAAACATGAATCAGAACCTTCTCTCCAACCATATCGGAACCATCACGATCTCTTCCGTCTGAATAACTCTTCTATCCTGACAAGGCTATATAGAGTAAATCCTGAATCACTTTAAACTTTTCCAAAGCATTCTAAACCAAGTTTGTTCCTAATAATCCAACCTCACCCGACTCGAACCAACCCACCGGGTCTCTGGTGCTCATAATTAACCTGCTCATAGTTGGGGCACCGAGCTACAAATCCGACTAGGTTCTAAAAGATCCAACCTCACAACTGGATGGCAAAGGCCTGAACATCCATCTCCATAGGCCTCTTGATGCTGGTAGGTAAGCCAAACTTCCCAAACTCTCTGCCCGGTGACTCAAAGCATCGACCACTACATTGGCTTTGCCCGGGTGATAAAGGATAGTGATGTCATAATCCTTACCGTAGTTCTAACCACCTTCTGTGGCATAAATTTAGATCCTTTTGCTATAACATATGCTGAAACTCCGGTGATCAATATAAATCTCACAAGGCACACCGTACAAATAATGACACCAGATTTTCAAGGCACGAACAATAGCAGCTAACTCAAGGTCGTGGACAAGGTAATTCTTTTCATGCATCTGCAACGGTCTGAACGTGTAGGAAATCCCCCTACCATCCTGCATCAACACCGTTCCAAGGCTAACCCGTGAGGCATCACAATAAACTGTATAGGACCCCGAACCGGTAGGAAACATCAAGATTGGGGCCGAAGTCAAAGCTGTCTTGAGCTTCTGGAAGCTCTCCTCACACTCCTCTGTCCACTGAAATGGGGCACCCTTCTGGGTCAATCTAGTTATAGGGGCCGCGATCGATGAGAACCCCTCCACAAAGCGACTTTAATAACCCGCCAAGCCAAGGAAACTACGGATCTCAGTAGCTGAGGAGGGCATGGGCCAACTCTGCACGGCCTCCACCTTCCTCGGATCCACTCGAATGCCCTCACTCGACACCACGTGGCCTAGGAATGACGCAGAACTCAGCCAGAACTCACATTTAGAGAACTTTGCATACAATCTCTTCTCCCTCAAAGTCTAAAGCACTACCCTCAGGTGTTGCTCATGATCTTCCCGACTCCGGGGATATACCAGAATATCATCAATAAAAACAATCACAAACGAATCAAGATATGGCCTGAATACGTTGTGCATCAAATGCATAAAAGCTGTCGGGGCATTAGTCAGCCCAAAAGACATAACAAGGAACTCGTAATGACCATACCGAGTCCTGAAAGCAGTCTTCGGGATATCTGGCTCCCGAATCTTCAA
>MU664789.1:8713-21471 GCA_026770625.1 Nicotiana glauca
TGCTAATTAAAGCTAGCTAGTGTATCTCGGGAGAGTGCAATAGTATATTACTGTGATTACTCGGGAGAGATTTACGGTAAGAAGAGTGTTCATGATTGATAGAGATGTGTTGGTAAATTTGTATGAACATAAACAGAAGGGATTCCATCAATAGGGGAAATCATTGCCTTAGCTTCTTCTCATTATTGTTTACAACCTTAGCGTTTTCATTTACAGCTGTTTAATTTACTTGCAAAAATTAGTTACTAAAGAAACCATCAACTGTGATTCAAATATTTGGAAAGCTGGTTCTGAAGAGTTAGTGGTTCTGAAAATAGTAATTAATAGGTTAACTCTCTGTGAATTTGACCCTGGGTGTAATACTCGGGTTATATTTGCAACGTCCGCATTGTCCTTTTTATAAGGTATAGTTGGGCGTGATCATGATGCAAGAAGTATAAAGATAAAGATTATGGAAAAGGAAGGCAATGATTCTAATTATTGATTCCAAATTTCTCAGAGATTCGAATTTACAAAAATTCTCGACTCTCTCACACACATAATCAATTGTTAAGAGCATGAACTGATTAAAAAAAAAAAAAGAGAAAACACAAATGATAGGTACAAAAATTGCCCAAAATTAAATTCTCAACACTTTGGGAGGTCCATCGGAGGACGAGGCAACTTCTGATTGGGAAGTTTTCCATCTAGGACCAACCATGCCATCTTCAGTCCCCAACTTGTGTGAATTTCCAGATGACAATGCATAAACCATACTCCTCGTAACAAACAACATCATATGTTATTCTTGCGGAGCTAGAAATTTAATTAACAAGGTGATTAAAATATATCCTTTTTCTTTCTCCTTTCCTTGATGAAATTTCTTTTTTTTTTTTAAATTAGTTACTAAAGAAACCATCAACGTAAAATTTAAATTCTTTTTAAGTATCAAGTATAATATTCTTAAAAATATTTTGGTATATGCATGACCTTCGAAGAATGTGGAAATAGATATTATAAGGACACCTAGAGCTTATCTCCTGTCCCTTATCCAAAATTTTGATTCATTCTACAGATTGCCGATTATTTCTTTTGAATTGGTGTGGATTTCAAAGCAATTCCTGCTAGCTTTTTATACTGCGATGACATAATTGGCAGGTAAAAAGGCGACTTTGAATTTGGGAATATAGTTCATGCATCAATCATAAATATGAAAAGAAAAAATAAGTTGAGTTACTGGCTCTTTTTCCTTCGTTCAAGCATTAAGAAATATTCAAACAAGTTATTTAATAAGATGCTCAAATCAAATTTGGAGTATTCCGAAAATTTGGAGATTCAACTATAAATTTTCTCTCTTATTTACTTTCTTTTACTTTTATTGACATAGGGTACTTATGAAATCTTTATTTGAATCAACTTTATTTTTACTCTTATTCGTTTTTTATCCGGAAATAATTAAAAAAAAGTAGGCGTGAAAGCTATAATTAATTGTAAATCATGATCAAATCTATGGAAGCATTGGTTTATACATTCCTCTTAGTCCTAAGTTAAGGATAATTTTTTAGATATCTTTTTTTAAGGAAAGCCTAAAGTTCCAAATAAAAAAAGGTAAAATAAATTTTTATTATCTCAGTCCTCTCAATATCGGAAGACTCGGTACTTAGGTTCAACTAGTCTGCATGTTCCTCGAATGGATCTCTTAATGAGAAAGGTTGGCCAAAACAGTAATAAGGTATGTCAAGTAAAACTTATAAGCAAAACATATATAAAAATGCCGACTAGGGTTATTGTTTCCATCTTATCATATTTATATAATTTCAATATCCTAATGGATCTATGATAGGATCGTTATTTACAATTAAACGGTATACAAAGTCAACAGATCTCGATGGATCTAATAGGATTTATGGCTACACAAACAGTTGAGAATAGTTCTAAACGTAGCTAGTTTCCTAGGTTGTTTTTCAGGATAAGGTAACAAAGTTATACCGAGATTCACGAGACTGACTTCATCTACTAAATAGTAGAATAAGATGAGAGAAAGCCATGTTAGTCCAAGACAAACTACGGAGGAAATTTATTAAAGCCATTGGATTCATAATATTTCAAAGTAGGTCTTGGGTGGGGAACTACTCCTTTGATGGGTGTCGCAATGGCCTTATTTGTGATATTTCTGTCTATTATTTTTGGAGATTATAATTCTTTCTTTTTATTAGATGTAATTTCAATGAATTAGATCTATAAGAACCGCAAAGTTATTTCTTTAATTTGAGTCCAAAAAGAATTATTTAGAGCTCCGATTTCTTATCTTTTTTTTTGGTAATACGACTATGAATTTTTTTTTTTTTTGTATTTTTAAAATATAAGTATGTGACTTGTTATAATTGATCATATTGATGGTACAAAAATGATTCTCTCACCTTGATAAAGATGGCTCTACTTCGTGAGATATCTGTTCTAAAATTTGGAACATAAAATAAATTAAGAATTTTTATCATCTTTTTATTCTTGAAACAAACATATATTTAAATGGAAACAAGATTATTTTCTGTAACAACCTGATATGCCGTTTTACTTTCTAGATTCCTGTTCCCTTAATTAAGACTCCTCGTATGTGCTTTTACTGTTTTATGACCTGCAGGGATGGTTTGTTCGGGTTTGAAAGGGTTCGGGTTGAAATAAGAACACTTAGTTCCTTAATAATGGCTTAAAATGGTCAAGTTTGACTTGAGTAAACGACCTCGAAATTAGAATTTGGCGGTCCCAGTAGGTTTGTATGATAATTTTTGGACTTGGGTATATGCTCGGATCGTCTTTCGGATGACCCGAGAGCATTTCTGCACTTAATAGCGAAAGTTGGCGCATTAGAGGTTTTTATGTTCCTTAACTTTGGTTTGAAGTAGGTTTTGGTATTATCGTGGTCTATTTGGGATTCTGATCCTGAGAATAGTTCTGTATGTTAATTTAAGACTTGCACGCAAAATTTGTGTCATTCTAAGTAGTCTAAGTATGATTTGGCACGTTAGGAGCAAGTTGAAAACTTAAAGTTCATATTTTGATTCAATTTGGTTTTTAGGTGTGATTCTTAGTTTTGATGTTGTTTGATGGGTTTTGAGAGTTCGTGTAGGTCCATATTGGTATTATAGACTTATTGGTGCACTTGGATGGGGTCTTGGAGGGCTCGAGTGCATTTTGGATAGCTCGGAGCTAAGTCAATAATCTGTCGGTGTGTTGTTCTGGTTTCCTTCTTTGTGAACACAAAGGAACCCACACGATCACGAAGATGGAATTGGGGCCTGTGTGGTTTCGTGCTTCGCATTCGTGAAGTGTTGGCTGCATTCGCTAAAGCTTGGGGCCATTGGCCTTTGCATTTGCAGGAGAACTGCTGCATTCACATAGAGACGAGATCCTGGGCCTCAGCAACCCAATTGCCTTACGCATTCATTAGTAAGGGCACACGTTCACGATGAGGGGGCGACTCAATGTATCGCGTTCGCGAGTGTCTTCTCACAATCGCGAAGAGGGATTTTTTTGGATTTTTTAGTTTTGCCTTCGCAATCGTGAGGGCTTGTCCTCGATCGCGATGAATGCACAGACCTGGGCAGAATGTTTTAAAATCGGTACCTAAGCTCATTTTCTTGATTTCACTCACTTGTTAGTCTATTTTTGAGCTCTTTGAGAAGGGAGTTTCACCTAGCACTTTGAGGTATGTAATATCTACACAATACGAGTTTAATACATGCATTATGGGTAGATTTTAATATAGAAATTGTAGAAATTATGAGTTTAGTTGGAAAAAAACCTAGGTTTTGATAAAAATGGAATTAGGCCATGAAAGTGATTATGGAATTGGGTACAAATTATATATTTGAGTTCGTTACATTGTGGGTAGCAATTATCTTCATAAATTTCTAAAATCTGGGCACGTGGACCAAGGGTGAATTTTAGGAATCTTTAAATTTGGGTTGGGTAATTAATCAAATAGCTAAATTATGAACTTTTGAGCATAAATTGATTATTTTATATAATATTTGGGTAGCTTCTGATTGTTCGGCAGCAACTTGAGGCTTTAGAGTGAATTTGTGGGCCGAAAAGTGAGCTTTGGGACGAGGTAAGTCTCTTGCCTAATTTTGTAAGAGGGAATTTACCCCATAGGTGTTCAAAATTACTATTTGCTTCTAAGTGTGGGTGATACGTACGTACGAAGTGATGAGAGTCTGTGCACAGCTACAAATCATGCTTATGTCCGGGTAGTTTTAGGACCCTCTCATGAAATTAAATACTTGTATTGTTTGCGCCCCACTTGTTAATTTAAGTGCTTAAATTATACTTAAATTTGATAAAATATTCGTAAGGACCGAACTTCACTTATTTGGAGTTTTTGCGAGTTACTTGGCCGTTGTTATAATGGTGCTTCCTTGTGTATTGGTCTTATGATAGCCTACCAATCGGATGTCCGTAGAGTATTCTCTCTTCTTTTATAGCGGCTCGAATGCCTCGGCAGTATAATAGATGCATCTATGGTTCATGATGATCGACCCCCGATAGTGTACACATTATTCTGGATCGGGCCTTACGACCTCGGCATAAATCGTGCATGATAATGCTCGGAGTCCAATTACACTTGATTCTAATTTCATGACTCGAGAAACTATAGTTTACTTGATGGTTGCAATTGTTAAGGTTAGTATGTGCTAATTGGAGATTTTTAAATTGTCTTCTAGTTAATGAATCACTTATTTACTATTGTTATTATGTTATTATTATTGATATATTCCATGCCTATTTTGAATTTCAGTACTTCTCTATTATCCTATATTAAGTATCAATGTCGACTTCTCGTCACTACTTCTTCGAGGTTAGACTAGATACTTATTAGGTACATGTTATTTATGTACTCATGCTATACTTCTGCACTAATCGTGCAAGATTCGAGGCATGCACATTTGGCAGTCATTTAAGCGCGCATCCCCGTTACCCCGAGGGCATCCTCGTTACCCCGAGGCCTAGTGTTGAGCTGCTCTCTGAGTCCATTCTGCAGCACCCGCAGTCTCTCATTTGTATTTACTTTCTGTCTATCTTATTCAGATAGTAGCATATGTGTTTTGTATATTCTACTAGATGCTCATACACTTATGACATCGGGTTTTGGAAATATGCTAGTAGACACTTTATGGTGTTGAGTATTTATTTCATTGTATTTACTCTCACATTAGTTTATGCTTTTCCTTATTATAATTTCTCATTATTCATTTAATTAATAAATAAAAAATTAAATACTTTTAAATTATTAAAAAGGCACAAGTACATGACTAGTTCACCATTGGATTGTCCGACTGTGATGCCATCACAGTCTATAGGAGAAATTGGGTCATGACAACTTGGTATCAGAGCACTAGGTTAACATAGATCTCACAAGTCATAAGCAGGTTGCAGATCGGTGCAGAGACATTAGTACTTATCTTCGAGAGGTTATAGGGTGTTACGAAACATCTCTTTCTTCATCTCCTATTGCGCAGTTGATATTACGCTAAGTATCTTTCTCTTATTCTCGCACATATGGTGAGAACGCGTGCGATAGATGTACCCGACCATGGAAGAATTGCTACTCCTGTTGCTAGAGGCCTAGGGAGGGCTCCAACTCGTGCTAGAGGACGAGGGAGTTATAGAGTTGCTCCAGTTGTGCCACCAGTGGATCTAGTAGAGGATCCTGCTATGGAGGAGCAAGGCGAGGTGCCTGCAGCGGAGCCGACCCCAATAGATTTCATGTCCGCACCAGGATTCTAGGAAGTCATGGACCATATGATGCGGTTATATGAATTCTATGACGCTGGCTTGTGTATTTCCAGTAGACCCGGCCACATCTCAAGTGGGAGGGGGAGCACAGACCTCTACCATTCAGGCTTCAAGACATACAGCTGCCATATATCATACCCCGCATGTACTACCCGTGGGTAGAGGTCAGCCTATAATGGCTATACTAGAGCATAGACCAGCCGCAACCGGCGAGCCGTAGAAGCTATTGGATATATGGAGTAGGCTACATCCTCCTGCCTTCGGCGATGAGCGATATAAGGACCCTAAGACTTTTTTGATCGTTTTAGGGACAGACTGCACAACATGAGGATATTAGAGTCCCACGGAGTGGGCTTTACCACCTTTCACCTAGAGGGTAGGGCCCGTAGATGGTTGTAGTCCTATCTTCTCAGCAGACTAGCAAGTTCTCCTCCCTTGACTTGGGACCATTTCACATGTCTCTTTCTAGAGAGATATATCCTTCCCTCTCAGAGGGAAGAGTTACGAGGTTAGTTCGAGCGACTCCAATAGGGTCAGATATCTGTGATCGATTATCAGGCGAGATTCTCTAAGTTGTCCTGTCATGCACTTATGATACTCACTACTAATAAAGAGAGAGTGCAGAGGTTTATTAGAAGTTTGCACTATGGTATCTAGGTCACTATGGACTGAGAGGTCGAGATAGGGACTCTTTACGAGCAGGTTGTGGAGATAGCTCGGAGGATCGAGGGTATTCGTCAGCAGTGCAAGAGCAGACGCTGAGGGACAAGCAATTTCGATATTCTGGAGGGTTTAGTAGTGCTCCGTTTTGGGGAAAAATTTAGTTTGCGAGGGATCAATCTAGCAGACCTACACAGCACAACCACCTTCTCGGGGTGATCCAGTGTGGCCCTATTTCAGCTCCATTCCAGAGAGCTCCTACCGCCCATTGATTATTAAGGGTTCCTATAGTGGGAGTTCATGTCCCTAAAGTTAGACATAGGTCAGTCATTTTCTGGATCGATAGGTTATTTCGGGTGCGAGGATCTTGGTCATGCGAGGAGATTCTTCCCTAGGCTTTGGTGTAAGGTAGTATAATAGGGTCATCAGCCAATAAGTACCGCACCAGCTGTTGCACCAGCTGTCCAGCCTCCTAGAGGCAAAGGGCAGGTGGGTAGGGGCCGTCCTAGAGGTGGAGGGTAGTCAGGTGGTGCTCCAACTAGGTTCTATGACTTTGCATCCAGACCAGATACAGTAGCCTCAAATGTCGTAATCACAGGTATTATTTCCATCTATGGTAGGGATGTTTTTGTACTATTTGATCTAGGTTCCACATATTCATATGTTTCATCTTTATTTGCTCATTTTTTGGGTATTCCTCATGAGTCCTTGGGTACTATTGTATATGTGTCCACACGAGTGGGCGAATCTGTTGTTGTGGATCAGATTTACCTGTCCTGTATCGTGACATTCTGTGGTTGTGAGACTAGAGCGGATCTTCTGCTACTCGATATGGTCAAATTTGAGGTCATCCTGGGCATGGAATGGCTGACTCCATATCATGCCGTCCTTGATTTCCATGCCAAGACTATTACCTTGGTGATATCAAAGTTGCCCATATTGGAGTGGAATGGTTCATTTGTCAGTACATCTACTCGGGTTATCTCTTTCCTGCAGGCTCGACACATGGTCGAGAAGGGTTATTTAGCATATCTAACTTATGTTCAGGATATTATTGTAGAGAATCCAGCGATTGATTCAGTGCTCGTTGTTCAGGAGTTCTCTGATATGTTTTCTTCGGATCTACCAGGCATGCCACTAGATCGTGATATCAATTTTTATATTGATTTGGCTCCAGGTACCCAGCCTATCTCAATTCCACTATACCGCATAGCTCCGAAAGAGTTGAAGGAACAACTTGAGGAGTTGCTAGCAAAGGGGTTCGTCAGACCGAGTGTGTCTCATTGGGGTGTACCGCTATTGTTCGTAAAGAAAAAGGATGGGACTATGCGAATGTGCATTAATTACCGCGAGTTGAGCAAAGTTACCATTAAGAACAAGTAGCCGTTACCGCATATCAATGATTTGTTTGACCAGTTGCAGGATTCCAGGGTGTTCTCTAAGATCGACTTGAGATCGGGGTATCATCAGTTGAGGATTCGTGATTCAGATGTTCCGAAGATGACTTTTCAGACCAGATATGACCACTATGAGTTTCTAGTGATGTCATTCGGCTTGACCAATGCCCCGGTGGTATTTATGGATTTGATGAACCGGTAATCATGTCGTATATTGACTCATTTGTCATTGTCTTCATTGATGACATATTTATCTACTCGCGTAGTATTGAGGAGCACGAGCAGCATTTGAGAGTTGTGCTTCACACCTTGCGGGAACAAAAGCTATATGCTAAGTTCTCCAACACAAATTCTGGTAAGATTTTGTGGCATTCTTAGGGCATGTTGTATCAAGAGAGGGTATTAAGGTATATCCCAAGAAGATCGAGGCAGTCCAGAGTTAGCCTCATCCTACCACAGAGACCTAAATCAAGAGCTTATTAGGGTTAGTAGGTTATTATCGCCGGTTTGTGGAGGGCTTCTCATCTATTGCACCTTTGACCAGATTGACCTAGAAGGTGCTCTGTTCTAATGTTCCGATGATTGCAAGGCAAGCTTTCAGAAGCTTAAGACCACATTAACTACAACACCGGTGTTAGTGTTTCCTTCCAGTCCAGGGATGTATATTGTGTATTGTGATGCTTTACGCATTGGCATGGGTTGTGTATTGATGCAGGTGAGGCGAGTTATTGCATATGCTTCACGTCAGTTGAAGCCCCACGAGAAGAATTACCTCGTACATGATTTGGAGTTGGCTGCGATAGTTCATGCTCTCAAGATATGGAGGCATTATCATTATGGGGTGTCCTGTGAGGTTTACACCAATCATCGTAGTTTGCAGCATTTGTTCAAGTAGATGGATCTCAATTTGAGGTACCGCGGGTAGCTTGAGTCACTAAATGACTATGCTATTACCATCATTTATCATCCGGGCAAGGGGAATGTGGTTGCGGATGCCTTGATCAGAAATGCTTAGAGTATGGGGAGTTTGGCATTCATTTCAGTGGAGGAGAGGCTATTGGCTCTGGACATTCAGCCCTTTGCTAATAGACTTGTGATGTTGGATATTTCAGAGCCCATCCGAGTTCTTGCATGCATCGTCGCTCAGTCTTCATTATTCGAGCAGATCAAGGCTCGTCAATTCGACTTACTGGTTCTTAGGGAGATGGTACTACAGGGTAGTGCCAAGGAGTTTAATATCGATAAGGATGGTGTTCTACGATTCCAGAGTCTTCTATATGATCCTAATGTTGATGGATTGAGGGAGAAGATTCTAGAGGAGGCATACAATTCTTGGCATTCTACTCATCCAGGTGCTACAAAGATATATCGCGACCTAAGGCAACATTATTGGTGGCGGCGAATGAAGAAGGACATAGTTGAGTATGTAACGAGGTGCCGAAATTGCTAGTAAGTTAAGTTAAGAACCAGTGGCCAGGTGGCCTATTTCAGCAGATGGTTATACCTGAGTGGAAATAGGAGCACATTACTATGGCCTTCGTAGTTGGGTTGCCGTGGACTTTAAGGAAGTTTGATGCATTGTGGGTCATTGTCGATGGGTTGACAAAGTCGTCCCATTTTATTCCGGTTGTGACTACGTATTCTTCAAAGAGATTGGCCTAGATTTACATTTAGGAGATTTTTGGGTTGCATGGTGTATATGTTTCCATCATTTCAGATAGAGGCCCTCAGTTCACTTCACACTTCTGGAGAGCAGTTCAGAGCAAGTTGGGTACCCGGGTGGAGCTCAGCACAGCCTTTCACCTATAGACTGACGGGGTAATCGATGTGGACAGTTCAAATTTTGGAGGATATGCGCAGAGTATATGTCATTGAGTTTGGAGGTTAGTGGGATAGAATCTTTCTCTTGGATGAGTTTGCTTACAACAACAAGTATCAGTCCAGCATCGAGATGGCTCGATTTGAGGCTTTATATGGTTGGCGATGTCGTTCACTCATTGTATGATTTGAGCCAGACGAGGCTAAGTTATATGGTACTAATTTAGTGAAGGATGCCTTGGAAAAGGTAAAGTTGATTCAGGAGCGACTTCAAACAGCACAGTCAAGACAGAAAATTTATGTGGATTAGAAGGCACGTGATTTATCATTTATGTTGGGCGAGAAGATTCTCTTGAAAGGCTCTCCGATGAAGGGAATCATGAGGTTCGGGAAGAAGGGCAAGTTGAGCCCAAGGTTTATAAGACCATTTGAGGTGTTGAGGCGAGTTGGGGAGGTTGCTAATAAGCTTGCTTTGCCTCCGAGTCTATCGGGAGTTCGTCCGATCTTCCATGTGTCTATGCTCCAGAGGTATCATGCCGACAGGTCGCATGTGCTAGATTAGAGCACTTCTGAGCTAGATGAGAGTTTGGGTTATGAAATAGAGCCAGTTGTCATTGTTGATAAGAAAATTCGCCAGTTGAGGTCCAAGAAGGTTTCTACGATAAAGGTGCAGTGGAGGGGTCAATTAGTCGAGGAAGTGACTTGGGAGACCGAGGAAGACATGCAGAGCAGATATCCACACCTATTCAACACTCTAGGTATGAATCTAGACCAGTTCGAGGACAAACGTTTGTGTAAGAGCTGGAAAATGTAACAACCTAGCCGGTTGTTTTCCTTTCTAGACCCCTGTTTCCCTAATTAAGACCCCCCGTATATGCTTTTACTATTTTATGGCATGTGGGGATGGTTAGTTCGGTTTTGGAGGGTTTCAGGTTGAAATCGAAACACTTAGTTTCTTAATAATGTCTTAAAACGGTATATTTTAACTTGAGCCAACATTTTGAGTTACCAGCCTCAGAACCGGGATTTGACGGTCCCAATTCATATCATGATTTTAGACTTGGTCGTAGCTTGGATCGGATTTCGGATGACCCGAGAGCATTTTGTCGCTTAATAGGTTTTGGTGTTATCGACGTCCGTTTTGGGATTTCGAGGCTGGAAATAGTTCTGCATGGTGATTTAAGACTTGCACACAAAATTTGGTGTCATTCGGAGTAGTCTAAGTATGATTTGGCACGTTCGGAGCAAGTTCAAAACTTGAAGTTTATATTTTGATTCAATTTAGTTTTGGGGTGCGATTCTTAGTTTTGATGTTGTTTTGAGGGTTTCGAGAGTTCGATAAGGTCGTTATTATTTTCCCACATCTATCAATACCCTTTGCCATCTCACTAGCCTTGTGTCTTGCTCCTAAAGAGAAGCCCAAATAAGTGGTTGGAAGATAACATATTTCATAATAAAATTCCTACAAGTTTTGTATATGGTTATAGACTTGTTATTTCATTTAGACGGGGTCCCGGAGGGCTTGCGTGCATTTCAAACCACTCGAAGCTAAGTCAAAAATTTTTTGGTCTGTTGTTCTGGTTTCCTTCTTCACGAATGTGAAGGAACCCACGCGATCGCGAAGAAGGAATTAGGGACTGGGTGGTTTCGTGCTTCGTGTTCGTGAAGTGTTGGCCGCATTCGCGGAGGATTGGGTCCAATGGCCTTCGCGTTCGCGGGAGAACTGTTGCGTTCGCGGGAGAACTGTCGCGTTCGGATAGAGTCAGGGGCCTTGGCCTGGGCAACCCAATTGTCTTACGCGTTTGCGAGTGAGGGCACGAGTTCGCGATGAGGGAGCGACTCAGTGCATCGCTTTCACAAGTGTCCTCTCGTGATTTCGAAGAGGAATTTTCCTGGGTTCTTTAGTTTTGCCTTCACGATCGCGATAAAGGCACATACCTGGGCAGAATGTTTTAAAACCGGGACATAGGCTCATTTTCTTCATTTCACTCACTTGTTGGTCGATTTTTTAGGTTTTTTTGAGGAGGGATTTCACCTAGCACTTTGAGGTAAGTAATTTCTACACAATATGAGTTTAATACATGTATTATGGGTAGATTTTAACATAGAAATTATAGACATTATGGGTTTAATTGGAAAAAATCTAGGTTTTGATAATAATGGAATTCGGCCACGAAAATGATTATGGAATTGGGTAGAAATTATATATTTGAGTTCGTGAGGTTATGGATAACAATTATCTTTGAAAATTTTCGGAATTTGGGCATGTGGGCTTGGGGGTAAATTTGAAGAATCTTCCAATTTGGGTTGGGTAATTACTCTAATAGCTAAATTATGAACTTTTGAGCATATATTGATTAATTTATATAATATTTGGCTAGCTTCATATTGGTCGGCACCAACTTGTGGCTTTAGAGTGAATTTCTAGACTGGAAAGTGAGCTTTGGGACGAGGTAAGTCTCTTTCCTAACATTGTAAGAGGGAATTTACCCCAAGGTATTTAAAATTATTATTTACTTCTAATTGTGGGTGCTACGTATGCATGAAGTGACGAGAGTCCTTGCGTGGCTACAAATCATGCTTATGTAGGACCCTACCATCAAAAACTTGTATTGTTTGCACTCCACTTGTTAATTTAAGTTCTTAAATTATATTGAAACTTGATAATGTATTCGTAAGGACCGAACTTCACTTATTTTGAGATTTGGCAAGTTACTTGGCCGTTGTTAGAAATGGTGTTTCCTTGTGTATTGGTCTTGTGATAGACTTTAAATCGGATATCCATAGAGTATTCTCTCTTCTTCTAGAGCGGGCCGAATGCCTCGGCAGTATAATAGATGCATCTATGGTTCGTTTCGATAGATCCTTGGCAGTGTACACTAATGGTGTATTGTGGGCCGGGCCCGGGCCTAACGGGCCGGGCTTCGCGGTCTCGGGCTTGGTGGACCTGGGCTCTGGCGGTCCCGGGCTTCGCGATCCCGGGCTTGGTGGGCTCATGGGATGGAACCGGCCCGTGACGGGCCTAAGCCCACTATGGTCCCGGGCTTAGCGGGCCGGGCTCGTGGGCTTAGCGGGCCTAATGGGCTTTTTAATTTTCGGGTTTTTTTT
>MU664789.1:26248-44421 GCA_026770625.1 Nicotiana glauca
CAGGACGGGTAACGGGTCTAGGTCGGGGAGCCGGGGGAAGGGTAGTTGGTTGACGACTACTTTCACCCATTTTAGCTTTTCCCTTACCACCAAATATTTTTTTCAAAGAAAATGCCATATTAATTATAATTATGCAAACTAAAACACACAAAATATATTCTTAAAACTTAAGAGTTGGAACGAGTTTACCGAATTGCCGAACAATTTCTTGAAAATTGAAAATCGTTGAAGATTTGAAGACTTGAATACTTAAATTTACCAACTTAACAAATTTTCACGAAATTGCAATAATAATATAAGCAATTATATAAGAGAAATTAGATATAAATTGAGAGAGATTGATGAATTGGTGAGTAAAAATGAAAGAATGAGGGGGTATTTATAGTTGAGAATTGGGAAAAAGTATAATTATATAAAGTTTGGGGTTAAAATAAAGTTTGGGGGCCAAATAACTATTTTTGCAACTTCCAAACGGTCAAAATTGCAGCCCAACGGCTATTTCTTAAATTTTTGACCGTTGCCCTTTTTTTTAATTTTTTTTTTAAAATGTTACCGTTGAGGCCCGCTAGGACCGGCCCAGGCCCGCCAGCCGGTCTCGGGCTTCGCGGTCCCGGGCTCGTGGGCTTAAATCTTGTTTCCGGCCCGCCACAGGCTTTTTGCACCATATAGGCCCAACACGCCAGGACCGACCCACCAGGCTCGTTAGGCCCGTTAGGACCGCGGGCCCGGTCCGGGCCCGGTCTAGGATCGGCCCACAATACAGGGTTAGTGTACACATTATTCTGAATCGGGTCATAAGATCTCGGCATAAATCGTGCGTTATAATGCTCGGAGTCCGATTACACTTGATTCTAATTTCATGACTCGAGAAAATATAGTTTACTTGATGGCCGTAATTGTTAAAGTTAGTATGTGCTAATTGGAGATATTTAAATTGAATCCTATTTAATGAATCACTTATCTACTATTGTTATTATGTTATTATTATTGATGTATTTCATGTCTATTTGGAATTTCAGTTCTTTTTTATTGGCCCATAGTAAGTGTTAATGTCGATCCTTGGTCGCTGCTTCTTCGAGGTTAGACTAGATACAAACTGTGTACATGTTATTTATGTACTCACACTACACTATCGTGCATGATCCAAGGCAAGTGATCTAGCAGTCATTCAGGCGCGCATCCCCGTTACCCTGAGGCCTAGTGGTGACTTGCTCTCAACGTCCGTTCTGTAGCACCCTCAGTGTCTCTTTTGTATTTACTTTCTGTCTATCTTTTCTCAGACAGTAGCATAGGTGTTTTGTATATTCTATCAGTTGCTTATACACTTGTGATATCGGGTTTTGGGAACAAGATAATCGACAATTTATGGTGCTGAGTATTTATTTCACTGTATTTACTCTCTCATTAGTTTATGCTTTGACTTATTATAATTTCTCACTATTCATTTACTTATTAAATAAAAAATCAACGACTTTTAAATTATTAAAAAGGAATAAGTACATGACTAGTTCACCGTTGGCTTGCTCGGCGGCGATGTTGGGCACCATCACGATTTATAGGAAAAATTGGGTCGTGACATTTTCTATGAGATAACTAGGGGTGTTCATAAAAACCCAAAAAATTGAACCAAACCAAACCGACCAAAAAAACCGATACTTTTTGGTTTGGTTTGGTTTTGTTTTGGTTTTGAATTTTAAATACCGATCAAATTTGGTTTGGTTTTGGTTTTAATTAAAAAATAACTGAAAAAATCGAACCAAACCGACTATAGGAGTAGCTATTTCAAATTTATTATTACATCTATATATATGTATATTTTCATGCAATGTTTCAAAAATTTAAAGGTAAATGTTAATAGTTTGCACTTTTAGTATAGTTCTTTACCATTACATTCTAGTTTGATTGATAGTTTTATTTTGTTAAGTGTAGGAATCCATTTCATGTTAAAAATAATATATTTTTAATTAAGTCCTTAAATTATTCATCACTATTTGATTCAATTATAATCAATATATCTTGGTAAATAATAGATTTCTCAAAGGGCAATTGAGTTGATAGTGTTACTGTAACGACCCGATCGGTCGTTTTGCCTTTTAGAACCATGTTCCCCTAAACAAAGCCTCCCGTGCTTACTTTAACTAATTTATGACTTGGGGGGGTGATTGGTTCGGGAATTGAAAGAGTTTTGAGTAAAAATATATTCATTTTCTTCTTTAAGATTTTCTTAAAAGACTAATTTTGACTTCGGTCAACCTTTTGGAAAAACGAATCCAGATTCGTGATTTGGCAATTTCGGAGGGACCATGGGAAAATACTGGACCTGGGCATATGTTCGGAATCGAATTCCGAGGTCCCTAGCCCGAGTAATGAATTTTCCTATGAAATTGTTAAATTGAAGTTTAAAGGAATTAAAGAAACTAAGTAATCATTGATTCCATAGGTATTGGGCTCAGATTTTGGTTCCGAAGCTTGGTACAGGTCCGTAATGTTGTTAAAGACTTGCCCGAAAAATTTGGTGTCAATCCGAGTAGTTTAAGGGCGTTTTGGCCCGTTGGAAGAAAATTAGGAACTTGAAGTTCAATAGTTTGATTCATTTGGTTTTAGGGGGTGATTCCAAGATTTAGCATTGTTTTGGATGTTCCGAGAGTTCGAGTAGGTCCGCCTCGTGATTTCTAACTTGCTGGTATGTTCGGGCGGGGCTCGGGAGCCCCGATCGTCAAACGAGCGAGGTTCGAGCGAAGTAGTAAATTTAAGAAAGCAACTAAAAGTTGCTGCTTCTGTCATAACCGCATCTGCGGTTCTTGGACCGCAGAAGCAGGACCGTAGATGCGGTCAATCCATCGCAGAAGCGGAAAGGGGCTAGGCCAAGGGAAACTGCAGGAGCAGCCCAGAGACCGTAGAAGCGGTTCCGCTTAAGCGACCCCTAGACTGCAGAAGCGGTCCATCCACATTAGGCCCAAGCCGCAGAAGCGGCCCAAAAATCGCAGAAGTGGTTACGCATATGGGGGCCTCAGACCGCAAAAGTGGTCCAGCCTTTTTTGCCCAGTTCCGTAGATGCAACTATCTTTTCGCAAGTGCGGGACCGCACCAAACCGCACAAGCAGAAATCGATGGGCAGTAGACTTCATTTAATTCGAACTCAAACACCATTTTTATCATTTTACACTCAATCTTAGGGCGATTTGGGGGCTCTTGAGAGAAGATTTCAACTTAGCATTTCAAGATAAGTTATTTCCACTCATTATTAGTTTAAATACATGTATATTAGGTAGATTAAACAATAAAAATTAGGTGAAATCAAAAGGTTAGAGCTAGATCTAGGATTTTAATAAAACTAAGGTTTAATCTTAAAATTTGATATGAAATGGACTAGAAATCATATATTATTGATCCTGAGGTTGTAGAGAACAATTTCCTTCGAAAAATCTCGAAATCCGGGCACGTGGGCCCGTGGTCGGAATTTTGGAAACTTGTGGGAAAGGTTGGGAAATTACTTAATAGTTAGAATTTGACCTTGTAAGCCTTTATTGACTAGTTCTTACTTTATTTAACTAGTTTGTGCTCGTTCGGCTACGAATTGAGGGTTTGGGCTCTTCTTGATATTGGAAGTGCGCTTCGAAGCGAGGTGAGTCTCCTTTCTAACTTTGTAAGAGGGAATTGTCTCCATAGGATTAATAATTGAGTAATTATTGCTAAATGCGGGGGCTACGCACGCGCTAGGTGACGAGAGTCCGTGCGTAGCTACTACTATGTTAATTGTCCGGGTAGTTTAGGAACCATATCATGCTTATTTTATATGACTCTCTATAGTATCTTGTTACTACGAGCACCTAGGATATGCTAGAGATTTAAAAAGGGAATAAGAACGTACTTGTATAATTGTTGAAGTCTTGCTTGGCATCAGTGACTATTGATGTGCCTTGTGTGTATACTTGATATTTTTTCTTATTTGTGGATCGGGCCGATCGCCTCGGTATGAATAGATGCATCTATAGGCGCATCGTCGACCCTCGGCTAGTACGCAGTTTATTTCTGTTGGATCGGGCCGTCGCCTCGACATATTTGCACATGCTTATATTGCTTTGCCTGAGAGTGTTAAATGTTGATATTGCCTTTCAGGGCCCGAAATGAATTGATAATTGTAACGGTAGTAATTGATTAATTGGAATTCTAGTGGGAATATGACTTATATTCCTTGTTATAAACTGTTGCATATTAAAGATTCTTGATTGTTAAAATTATACTTATAATGTTATCCGACCCTAGTGAGAATCAAGTCGACCTCTCGTCTCTACTTCTTCGAGATTAGACGGGATACTTACTGGGTACATATTGTTTATGTACTCATGCTATACTTCTGTACTTAAATGTACATGATCTGAGGCAGGTGGATCTGGTTATCACTCTGGTGCGCATCCGTGAGCGGACTTGGGACTTCTACGGTGAGCTGCTTTTTCTCCATGCCGACCCGCAGCCGAAGAAGTTTTTCTCTTGTATTTTATTTTCTGTCTATCCTGATTCAGGCAGTAGGATAGTATGACATTCTTTTGGGTGTATATTCTACTAGTTGCTCGTAGCTTGTGACACCAGGTTTTGGCACACACTTTGGTAGACGATTATTTTGGGGTTGTATAATTATATTATTTACAGTATTTCGCTCTTTTGGTTTAAATTCCAAGTTAAGTGTTTATTCCACTTATTTCTGATTAGAAGTAACATAAGAATTTCAGTAATGTTTCTGCGATGGCTTGCCTGACAAGGGTGTCAGGTGCCCTCATGTCCTATTGTGGAAATGGGTCGTGACAACATGGTATCAGAGCACTAGATTCACGTAGGTCTCATGAGTTATGGGCAAACCTAATAGAGTCTTGTTGATCTGTATGGAGACATCTGTATTTATCTTCGGGAGGCTATAGGGTATTAGGAATGACTACTCATTATTCATTTCATGTCGTGTAGCGCTTAGTGTACTAAATTTCCCTCTTCTATTCTCTTACAGATGGTGAGGACTCGTACCGCTGACGTTCTAGACCCGAGAGGAGCTGTCCCCCCCCCCCCCCCCNAGTTGAACCACCAGCAGATCCTGTGGAGGACCCTATTATTGAGGAGCAGGGCGAGGTGCCCGCAGCTGAGCCTACGCCGACAGATTTCATGACAGCAGCGGGATTTCAGGTGGTCATGGGCCGCATGCTACGGTTCATGGACACTATGAATCAGGCTGGTTTATTTCCGGCAGACCCAGCCACTTCATGGGCAGGAGGGGGAGCCCAGACCCCTATTGCTCAGGCTCCAGGCCATGCAGCTACAGTATATCAGACTTCGGGTGCACTACCCACAAATAGGGCTCTAACAGTTACTGTAGTGGCACCCCAGCCTAGGCCAAGATTGAATGGTGATCCACAGAAGTTGTTGGACAGATGGACCAGGCTTTATCCTCCAATCTTTGGGGGTGAGCGTCATGAGGATGCTCAGGACTTCATAGACAGGTGTAAGGACATACTGCACAACATGAGGATATTGGAGTCGCATGGAGTTGACTTAACTATTTTTCAGCTCGAGGGCAGGGCCCGTAGATTGTGACAGTCCTACGTTCTTGGCAGGCCATCGGGTTCTCCTCCTATCACTTTGGGTTAGTTTGTACAATTGTTCTTGGATAGGTATATCCTGCCCTCTGAGAGGGAGGAACTGCGGTACCAGTTTGAGCAGCTCGAGCATGGTCAGATGTCTGTGACTGACTATGAGGCAAGGTTTTCCGAATTGTCCCGCCATGCACACATGATACTTTATATAGATGCAGAGAGAGTGCGTAGGTTTGTCGCTGGATTGCAGCCCGGAATTCGATTTAGTATTGCTCGAGAGGTGGAGATGGGAACAGAGTATCAGCTAGTGGTCGAGATTGCTCATCAGATTGAGGGATATCGCCAGAGGGGTAGAGAGCAGATACAACAGGATAAGAGAGCTAGGTTCTCCGGTGGGTTCAGAGGTGCCCCAGCTAGGAGCAAAGGTCAGTATGGGATAGGCCAGCCCAGTAGGCCACCGGTTTCAGCACCATCTCTTGCCCGATGGGCTCCAGCACGCCCCTATCTCAGTGTTATGCTAGAGACTTCCTACCGCCAGCCAGCTATTTAGGGTTCCTCCAGTGGGTATTCAGGTCCCCAAGGTCCATCTGATTCTTATTTCAGTGCCATGCCGGAGAGTTCATGTCATCCACCAGCTATCCATACTTCTTCAAGTGGGTCTACGAGTTATCAGGGTCAGCCGTAAGGCCAGCAGGTCGTCGCACCACGTTGTTGTTTTGAGTTTGGAGATCCCGATCACATGAGGAGATACTGCCCCAGACTTCGGGGCAAGGTAGTGCAGCAGGGTCAGCAGCCCATGATTTGAGCACCAACTGCCCAGCCACCTAGAGGTAGAGGGCAGACGGGTAAAGGTCGTCCTAGAGGTGGAGGCCAAACAGGGAGAGGTCATCCAGCTACTCCCCAGTCAAGTGGAGGCCAGACAGTCGGCTCTCCAACTAGATTTTATGCTCTTCCGGCCAGGCCAGATGCATTGGCCTCAGATGCCGTCATCACAGGTATTATTTCCGTCAGTGGCAGAGAAGCTTCGATATTATTTGATACAGGGTCTACCTACTCATATGTATTACCTCTGTTTTCTCGTTTCCTAGTTATTTCTCCTGAGCCTTTGGGCACTCCTGTTCATGTGTCTACTCCTGTGGGTGATTCTGTGGTTGTGTTTCGGATCTACCAGTCCTGTGTGGTCACTTTCTATGGTTTCGAGTCTAGACCAGATCTTTTGTTGCTTGATATGATTGATTTTGAGGTCATCCTGGGCATGGATTGGTTATCTCCATATCACGCCGTCCTTGATTGCCATGCCAGGACTATTTCACTAATGATACCAGGATCGCGAGATTGGAGTGGAAGGATTCCACGGTTGATATGCCTAGCAGGGTTATTTCCTTCCTGAAGGCTCGACACTTGGTCGAGAAGGGGTGTTTGTCCTATATAGCTTATGTTCGAGACATCACCGCAGAGTCTCCGATAATTGATTCAGTGCCAGTGGTCTGAGAGTTTGCCGATGTTTTTCCTTCTGATCTTCCTGGCATGCCTCCGGATCATGATATTGATTTCTGTATTGGCTTGGCTCCAGGCACTCAGCCTATATCTATTCCACCATACCGTATGGCTCCTACGGAGTTGAAGGAGTTGAAGGAGTTGAAGGAGCAGCTGGAGGAGTTGTTAGCAAAGGGGTTTGTCAGTCCCAGTGTATCACCCTAGGGCGCACCAGTGCTATTTATGAAGAAGAAGGATGGGACCATGCGGATGTGCATTGATTACCGCCAGTTGAACAAGGTCACCATCAAGAACAAGTACCCGTTGCCTCGTATTGACGATTTGTTCGACCAGTTGTAGGGAGCTAGAGTGTTCTCTAAGATTGACCTGAGGTCAGGGTATCATCAGCTGAAGATTCGGGACTCGGATGTTCCGAAGAGTGCATTCAGGACCAGATATGGCCACTATGAGTTTCTGGTGATGTCCTTCGGCTTGACTAATGCCTCAGTGGCATTTATGGATCTGATGAACTGGGTATTCAGGCCTTATATTGATTCCTTTGTTATTGTCTTCATTGACGACATCTTGATATACTCACGCAGCCTGGGGGAGCATGAGTACATTTGAGAGTAGTGCTCCAGACCTTGCGAGAACAGAAGCTATATGCCAAGTTCTCCAAGTGTGAGTTTTGGCTTGAGTCAGTGGAATTCTTGGGGCATCTTGTGTTAGGAGAGGGTATTAAGGTGGATCCCAAGAAGATTGAGGCAATTCAGAGTTGGCCACATCCTACTTCAGTGACCGAGATCAGGAGTTTCCTGGGATTAGCAGGTTATTATCGGCGATTTGTGCAGGGCTTTTCATCTATTGCATCACCTTTGACCAGACTGACCCAGAAGGGTACCCCATTCATTTGGTCCGATGATTGCGAGGAGAGCTTTTAGAGGCTCAAGACGTCTTTTGACTACGACACCGGTTCTTGTATTGCCATCCGGATCAGGGATGTATGCAGTATATTGCGACGCTTCACATGTTGGCTTGGGATGCGTATTGATGCAGGATGGGCGAGTTATTGCATATGCTTCGCGTCAGTTAAAGGTTCATGAGAAGAATTACCCTGTGCACGACCTAGAGTTGGCAACGATTGTTCATGCTCTTAAGATATGGAGGCATTATTTGTATGGGTTGTCATGTGAGTTTTACACCGATCTTCGCAGCTTGCAACATCTGTTCAAGCAGAGAGACCTTAATTTGAGGTAGCGTAGGTGGCTTGAGTTACTAATGGATTATGACATTACCATTCTTTATCATCCGGGAAAGGCGAATGTGGTCGCGGATGCCTTGAGCAGAAAGGCGGAGAGTTTGGGTAGCCTACCATTCATTCCAGCAAGGGAGAGGCCCCTAGCCTTGGACATTCAAGCCTTGGCTAACAGACTTGTGAGGTTGGACATTTCAGTCCAGCCGAGTTCTAGCATGTGTGGTCCTCGTTATTGGGAGAGATTAAGGCCCGACAGTTTGATGATCCATATTTGGCGGTTCTTTGAGAGACGGTACTTCAGGGAGGTGCCAAGGAGGTTTCTATTGGCGAGGATAGCGTTCTGCGACTCCAGGGTCGTCTATGTGTTCCTAATGTTGATGGTCTGAGGGAGAGGATCCTAGAGGAGGCACACAGTTCACGGTATTCTATCCACCCGAAAGTTACGGAGATGTATCATGATTTGAGGCAGCATTACTGGTGGCGGGGGATGAAGAAGGACATAGTGAAGTATGTGACTAAGTGTTTGAATTTCCAGCAGGTCAAGTATGAACATCAGAGTCCAGGTGGGCTACTTCAGCAGATGCCCGTACCAGAGTGAAAGTGGGAACGCATCACTATGGACTTCGTAGTAGGGTTACCGCAGACTTTACGGAAGGGTGATTCAGTGTGGGTCATTGTGGATAGATTGACCAAGTCGGCCCATTTCATTCCAGTGGCGACTACTTATACAGCGGAGAGGTATGCTCAGATCTATATTCGGGAGATAGTCCGATTGCATGGTGTCCCGGTTTTCATCATATCAGACAGAGGCCCTCAGTTCACTTCCCATTTCAGGAAAGCCGTGCAGAGTGAGTTGGGGACTCGTGTAGAGCTTAGCACAGCATTCCATCCTCAGACCGACGGACATTCAGAGCGGACAGTGCAGATCTTGGAGGATATGCTTAGAGCATGTGCGATTGATTTTGGAGGGCAGTGGGATCAGTTCTTGCCCTTAGCGGAGTTTGCGTACAATAATAGCTACCAGTCCAGCATAGAGATGGCCCCGTACGAGGCTTTGTATGGTCGACATTGTCGTTCTCCTATCGGGTGGTTACTTGGCACAGATTTGGTACAGAATGCCTTGGATAAGGTAAAGTTGATTCAGGAGAGGCTTCGCACAGCTCAGTCCAGGCAAAAGAGCTATGCGGACCAGAAGGCGCGGGATGTATCATTTATGGTTGGCGAGAAGGTTCTCTTGAAAGTCTCGCCCATGAAGGGCATTATGATGTTCGGGAAGAAGAGCAAGTTGAGCCCAAGGTATATTGGCCCCTTTGAGGTGTTGAGACGAGTTGGAGAGGTTGCTTACGAGCTTGCTCTACCCCTTAGTTTAGCGGGCGTTCACCCAGTTTTTCATGTTTTGATGCTTCGGAAGTATCATGCCGACCTATCTTACATGTTGGACTTCAGCACCATTCAGTTAGATGAGAGTTTGGGCTATGAAGAGGAGCCAGTTGCTATTATTGATAGACATGATTGCCAGCTGAGGTCCAAGAAGATTTCTGCGGTGAGAGTCCAGTGGAGGGGCCAACCGGTCGAGGGGGCAACCTGGTAGTCCGATGAGGACATGCGGAGTAGATATCCCCACTTATTCAGCAACCCAAGTACTTTTCTATGCCCTTTGAGGACGAACGTTTGTTTAAGAGGTGGAGAATGTAACGATCTGACCGGTCATTTTGCCTTTTAGAACCCCGTTCCCCTAAACAAAGCCTCCTGTGCTTGCTTTAACTAATTTACGACTTGCGGGGCGATTGGTTCGGAAATTGGAAGAGTTTTGAGTAAAAAAATGTCCATTTGCTTCTTTAAGATTTTGTTAAAAGGCCAAGTTTGACTTCGGTCAACCTTTTAGGAAAAAGGACCCAGATTTGTGATTTGGTAATGTCTGAGGGTCTGTTGGAAAACACGGGACCTGGGCGTATGTCCGAAATCAAATTCCGAGGTCCCTAGCCTGAGTAATGAATTTTCCTGTGAAATTATTAAATTGGAGTTTGAAGAAATTAAAGAAACTAAGTAATCGTTGATTCCATAGGTATCGGGCTCGAATTTTGGTTCTGAAGCTTGGTACAGGTCCGTAATGTTGTTTAAGACTTGCCCGTAAAATTTGGTGTCAATCCAAGTAGTTTAAGGGCGTTTTGGCCCGTTGGAAGAAAATTAGAAACTTGAAGTTCAATAGTTTGATTCATTTGGTTTTAGGGGGTGATTCCTAGATTTAGCGTTGTTTTGGATGGTCCGAGGATTCGAGTAGGTCTGCCTCGTGATTTCAGATTTACCGGTATGTTCGGGCGGGGCTCGGGAGCCCCGAGCGTCAAACGAACGAGGTTCGAGCGAAGTAGGAAATTTAAAAAAGCAACTGAAAGTTGTTGCTTCTATTATAACCGCATTTGCGGTTCTTGGACTGCAGAAGCGGAAAGGGGCCAGGCCAAGGGAAACCGCAGGAGAGTCCCAGAGACCGCATAAGCGGTTCCGCTTAAGCGACCCCTAGACCACAGAAGCAGTCTAGCCACATTAGGCCCAAGCTGCAAAAGCGGCCCAAAAACTGTAGAAGCGGTGCCGCATATGCGGGCCTCAGACCGCAGAAGCGGTCCAGCCCCTTTTGCCCAGTCCGGAGATGTAGCTCCCTTTTCGCAGGTGCGTGACTACAGATGCGGTCCCCAAACCGCAAAAGCGAAAATCGCTGGGCAGTAGACTTCATTTAATTCGAACTCAAACACCATTTTATCATTATACACTCAACCTTGGGGCGATTTGGGGGCTCGTGAGAGAAGGTTTCAACTTAGCATTTCAAGGTAAGTTATTTCCACTCATTATTAGTTTAAATACATGTATATTAGGTAGATTAAATACTAAAAATTAGGTGAAATCAAAGGGTTAGAGCTAGACCTAGGGTTTTAATAAAACTAAGGTTTAATCATGAAATTTGTTATGAAATGGACTAGAAATCATATATTATTGACCCTTAGGTTGTAGAGAATAATTTTCTTCAAAAAATCTCGGAATCCGGGCATGTGGGCCCGGGGTCAGAATTTAGGAAACTTGTGGGAAAGGTTGGAAAATTACTTAAATAGTTAGAATTCGACCTTGTAAGCCTTTATTGACTAGTTCTTACTTTATTTAACTAGTTTGTGCTCGTTCAGCTACGAATTGAGGGTTTGGGATTGTCTTGATATTGGAAGTGCGCTTCGGAGCGAGGTGAGTCTCCTTTCTAACCTTGTAAGTGGAAATTTTTCCCATAGGATTAATAATTGAGTAATTGTTGCTAAATGCGGGGGCTACGCACGGGCTAGGTGACGAGAGTCCGTGTGTAGATACTACTATGTTAATTGTCCGGGTAGTTTAGGACCCACATCATGCTTATTTTATATGACTCTCTATAGTATCTTGTTACTACGAGCACCTAGGATATGATAGAGATTAAAAAGGGAATAAGTGCGTACTTGTATAATTGTTGAAGTCTTGCTTGGCATTAGTGACTATTGATGTGCCTTGTGTGTATACTTGATATTTCTTCTTATTTATGGATCGGGTCGATCGCCTCGGTATGAATAGATGCATCTATAGGCGCGCCGTCGACCCTCGGCAAGTGCACAGTTTATCTCTGTTGGATCAGGCCGTCGCCTCGACATATTTGCACATGCTTATATTGCTTTGCCTGAGAGTGTTAAATGTTTATATTTCCTTTCAGGGCCCGAAATGAATTGATAATTGTAATGGTATTAATTGATTAACTGGAATTCTAGTGGGGTTATGACTTATATGCCTTGTTGTAAACTGTTGCATATTAAAGATTCTTCATTGTGAAAATTATACTTATAATATTATCCGACCCTAGTGACTATCAAGTCGACCTCTCGTCTCTACTTCTTCGAGATTAGACGAGATACTTACTGTGTACATATTGTTTATGTACTCATGCTACACTTCTGTACTTAAATGTACAGGATCTGAGGCAGGTGGATCTAGTTATCACTCTGGTGCGCATCCGTGAGCGAACTTGGGACTTCTACGGTGAGCTGCTTTTCCTCCATACCGACCCGCAACCGAAGATGTCTTTCTCTTGTATTTTATTTTCTATCTATCCTGATTCAGACAGTAGGATAGTATGACATTCTTTTGGGTGTATATTCTACTAGTTGCCCGTAGCTTGTGACACCAGGTTCCAGCACACACTTTGATAGACAATTATTTTGTTTCATTAATTATATCATTTACAGTATCTCGCTCTTTTGGTTTAAATTCCAACTTAAGTGTTTGTTCCACTTATTTCTGATTAGAAGTAACATAAGAATTTCAGTATCCACGATGGCTTGCCTGACAAGAGTGTCAGGCACCTTCATGACCTATTGTGGAAATGGGTCGTGACAGTTACGTTGAAAATGTGGTCACCGGAATATGTATTTGGTAGTGTGTGTGTCTTATATTTAATAAAAAACAGACAAATAACCGAAAAACCGAAAAATCTATAAAACCCGACATAAATCGAATCGAGAAAAAATCGACTTAATTGGTTTGGTTTGGTTCTAATATTTGAAAACCGACTTACTTGGTTTGGTTTCTTTTTTGAAAAAAATCGATCCAAACCGAACCATGAACACCCCTAGAGACAACTTCTTTTCATGTGATTTTATGTCTACCTCGCTCCCTTTTAACACTCTCATTCATCATAGTTTTACGCCTACAGACCGGTGCATCTAGTAGGGTGACGTAATATATAGCCAAACAATATCGAGTGGCCTTCTCTTAATTTATTCTAAATGCATGCTACTTTCACCTTCTGATGAATGTGATTAGTTTTAATCTTATCTAATCATGTATAACACACATTTATCTTAGCATTCGCATTTTTACTACACTCATCTTGTGAATATGTTGGACTGTAGCAGCTCAACATTCACTATCATATAATATTATCAGTCTTATAGTTGTTCTATGGAACTTACCTTTCACTTTGATAGGCATCGTTCTATTATATAACACTCTGGTATCACTTCTCAATTTCAATCATCTCGTTCTAATCTTATGGATAACATCTTCATCTATCATTTAATTTTCTTGAAACAACGAGCCTAGATATCTAAATAATTTGTAATTTGATACCGCAATTCCATCTAGTCTCACCTCAACTTCGTGTTTCTCATGCTGAATAAACTTCTAGTACATGTATTCAGTCTTACTTCTACTTGTCCTAAAGCCATTGCTCTCCAAAATGTTTCTCGATAGCTCAAACTTTTAAATGACACCCTTGCTAATTTCATCAATTAACACAATGTTATCAATAAATAGCATACACCGTGTGACTTCATTTTCTATATTACTAGTTTCATGTTAGTACCAACTCATTCATACATGTCCTTTATGTCATTTATATAGTTAAAAAAGAATTTCTTATTTTGTGGCACTCATATGCTTTCTATATGTCAATAAATATCATATGTAGTTCTTTCTTCTTTTTGCGATAAATTTTTATTATTTTACTTGACAATAATATAGCTTCCATTGTATATCTATCGGGCATAAATCCAAACTTATTCTCTATTACTCTTTTCCGTAGTTTTATAGTATGGCTCATGAGTTTAACGCCATGATAGCACGTAGATCTTTGAATATCTCTTTTATTCTTATAACTTGAATTCAGAGTACTTTGCTTTCAGTTTGGGTATCTCACAATTTTTAGTATAACATTAAATAGCTTGGGAGTCATTCTACTCCAACCTCCCTAAGACACTTCTTAACCTCCTTTTTCTACAAGATTTTCTAATCTTCATATTTTCATGACTTCCTTTACCTCTGTCGGCCTATATAGTTCCACGAGTATAACTAAAGGTTTTATTGCACATAGATGTCTGAAGATCTAAATTACTTTTCCTTTGGTTTGAATTAAATAATTGATTAAGGTATCCTATCCACTCTCCTCGATATCATTATCTCCGATCAATACTTGTTGAGAATCGTCCTTAATACACTTAACTTTATTTGAATCCTAACCATCACCCCATCCCCCAATCTCTTTAAACCTTGCGAGTTTAAATATTTCTTTCTCCGTTTCTTACTTCCCTAGCTTTTGGTATAGACCATCAACAGCTTTTCCTTGGGCTTTACTAATGGCCTTCTTAGATTCCTTCTTAGCTCTCATGTATTTATCAAAAGCTTTTATGTCTTCCTATAATAGGCTTTTAGCTTAATTAACTTTTTGTACCTTCTTATTTGCACTGGCAGAATTTATGTGGTCGAGGCCCTAGACCTTTTAGATACACCTAGTATTTTTGTTGCTACTACTTTATGAAATCTAGTATTTCCTTTCACAAGATGTCCACGTCTTTCTCTAAATCGCAAGCTCTCTTCTACTGTAGTTTTTCTTGAAACGCTTATTGGTTAATGCGCTTTAACTTCTACCACCTAATACATGATACTTTGCAAATCAGCTCCTTTCTTAATTTACTCTTTAAGTTTTATATCTAAAGACAATTAATCTATGTTGGATGGTCATCACTTCTTCCCAATAACCTTACTCCTTTCATGTACTTCTATATTATCTTCTTGTAAGTATAAAGTCTATTTGACTATGAATACCCCACTCTTATAAGTTATTAGGTATGAATCTCTAAAAATATATATTAGCTATCACCAAATAGTAAGATATAACAAATTCTAAGACAACTTTCCCTTCATCATTTTTAGTAATATAGCCATAATAATGTCCTTGTTCAAACTATCATTATCTTTAGCTGCATGGCCATTTAGATCTTCCCCTATAAAGATTTGTTGGTCTCCTGAGAACCCTTTAACCAAAGAATTCATATCCTCCCAAAATATAGCTTTATCTTTTGCATCTATACCTATTTGAGGAGACTAGGCACTAATAATATTGATTATCTCCGGTTGAAAGTGGCAAACTCCCACATCGGTGGGAGACTTAAATTGTGGAGAATTTCTCCCTGTAAAAGAAGGCCTAATATTTAGGATTTAAATACACCTCTCATTTGTCTTCTTATTTTCTTAAGGCATTTGTATCTTCTCTTTTTAGTATTATTTCACTTGTATTTTTGGACTGGAATAAAATATTGGTTGTGTCCGAGGAGTAGGCAAAATTGGCCTAACCTCGTAAATTCTGGTGTTCCTTTTATTGTTGCTTTATTGTCTTATTTATTATTTGGTGGTTGTCATAATTTTTGGTATAGTAGTTGTGACTCATTCATACTATATACATTGGCTTCCGCAACAATTGGTATCAGAGCCAAGGTACTGTCTAAGTATGCTCTGTGGTTGCAGCATAGTCTGATCTTCAACATCAAAAAAGATTTATCTTGGTAACTGAGTCAAGTTTTTGTCTGAGTATGCTCTGTGGTTGCAGCTTAGTATGACCTTCCACACCAGAAAAGAAATAATCTTGATTTGTGTCGTCAGCTATTAAATAATATTTGTGTCAAAGATTGGATATAATAAACAAGAAAAATCTACATCAAATGTCAACAATACGTCATCATTGGCATCTTCGCTTATGACAAGAATTGTGTCAAATGCGAAATTTACGGTAAAAATTTTTGACGGGTCCAGACATTTTGGGATGTGGCAAGGAGAGGTTCTAGATGTCCTTTTTCAACAAGGGGTAGATCTTGCTATTGAAGAAAAGAGACCAGATGTTATTGGAGAAGAAGATTGGAGAATTATCAACCGTGTTGCTTGCGGTACCATTCGATCCTATCTTGCTAGAGAGCAGAAATATCCATACACAAAGGAAACTTCTGCAAGTAAATTATGGACAGCATTGGAGGATAAATTTCTGAAGAAAAACCGTCAAAATAAATTGTATATGAAGAAGAGACTGTTTTACTTCACCTATGTTCCTGATACCATAATGAATGGACATATCACCAGTTTCAATAAGTTGATCACAGATTTGCAAAATATGGATACAACTTATGATGATGGTGATTTGGCCTTGATGTTGTTGGCGTCACTTCCTGATGAGTACGAGCACCTTGAAATTATTCTACTCCATGAAAATGATGAAGTTTCTCTCAGAGAAGTTTGTTCGGCTTTGTACAGCTATTAATAAAGAAAGAAAGAAAAATAGAAAGGCGGAGAAGAAGAAGCACTGTTTGTGAGGGGTCATCCTCAAAATCAAACGAGGACAAAGAAAGGAAGATCTAAGTCAAGATCGAAACCCAGCAAAGATGAATGTGCCTTTTGTCGAGAAAAGGGGCACTGGAAGAAAGACTGTCCGAAGTTGAAGAATAAGCCAAACATAATAATGGAAAGGCCATTATGGATTCAAATGTAGCTAATTGTGATGATTCAGAATTCTCATTAGTTACAACAGAGCCATCAATATCATCAGCCATATGGTTGATGGACTCGGCTTGTAGCTATTATATGTGTCCCAAAAGGGATTGGTTCGTGGAATTTCAAGAAGGAGAATATGGAGTCATCCACACAGCGGATAACATCCCACTTACCTCATATGGCATTGGTTCAATACGATTAAGGAATCATGATGGAATGATCAGAACATTAACAGATGTTCGATATGTACCGAATTTGAAGAAAAATCTCATCTATGTGGGAGCCCTAGAATCAAAAGGGTTCAAAATCATTGCAGAAAATGGAGTGATGAGAGAATTCTCTGGTGCATTAGTGGTAATGAAGCCAATCAAAATAACAATAACATGTACCGTTATCTCGGTAGTACAATTATTGGGATAGCGACAGTAACATCCAGTGACGAAAAAGAGGCAGAAGCAACCAGGCTATGGCACATGCGCTTGGGACATGCTAGAGGAAAATCTTGAAAACTCTATCAGATCAAGGATTGTTAAAGGGAGTAAAGGCTTGCAATTTGGAGTTTTGCGAGCATTGTGTCAACGGTAAACAAACAAGGATTAAATTTGGTACAACGATCCATAATACTAAAGGCATTTTGGATTATGTACACTCTGATGTTTGGAGTCCTTCCAAAACACCTTCATTGGGTGGGAAGCACTATTTTGTAACCTTTGTTGATGATTTTTCCCGAAGAGTATGGGTGTATACAATGAAGAGCAAAGATGAAGTGCTGGGAATTTTTCTCAAATGGAAGACGATGGTGGAGAATCAAACAGGCAGGAGGATCAAGTGTATTCGCACAGATAATGGAGGTGAATACAAAAAATGATTATTTCAATAAGATCTGTGAAAATAATGGCATCGTCCGACACTTCACTGTCATACATACACCATAACAGAATGGAGTGGCAGAACGTATGAACCGGACCTTGCTGGAGAAGGTACGGTGTATGTTGTCCAATGCTGGCTTGGGCAAAAAATTTTGGGCTGAGGCAATTACATATGCATTCCACCTCATTAATCATCTATCATATGCTGCTATTGATGGCAAGACACCATTTGAAAAATGGTATGGAAAGCCTGCTGTAGATTATGACTCTTTGCACGTGTTTGGCTCAACTGCATATTATCATGTGACAGAGTCAAAATTGGATCCAAGGGCAAAGAAGGCTAATTTTATAGGAATTACTTCTGGAGTCAAAGCATATCACTTATGGTATCCCATGACAAAGAAAGTAATATTCAGCAGGGATGTTACCTTTGATGAATCTGCTATGGTAAATAAGGTAACAAAAGATAGCAAACAAAATAAAGGTGCTTCTAAGCAGGTGGATTTTAAGGGAAAATTTATTTTTCCTACACAAGAAGCAGAGGAGTAAACGAATGAAGATTATCCTCTGAAAGGAGAGCCAGTAGAGGAGATTCCAACTCAGGAACTGATCACGCCCAATGTATATCCTCTAAATAGGATTCTGCGGACGTTGCAAATAAAACCCAAGTATTAAGCT
>MU664790.1:11795-27691 GCA_026770625.1 Nicotiana glauca
TTTGTGTGGGGGGGGGGGGGGGGGGGGGGGGTCATAAAAGATTAAATTCAATTAGAACTAAGTGACAAATACATTCTGGGGCATTAATGTCTACTAGGTTAGTGATCCTAGATGGCAGGGGTGGGTCTAAAGGCTTGGCCGCGGAGGTGCCTTAGGCCCCAAAATTCGAAGGCCCCAAATAGGGGGTTGCAAAATGGTTAAAAGGAAATAGCTAACCATTCAAATTATCTACTAAAATGAACTGGATAATGACATTTTTAATAACGGATCAAATATGGATAAGAACCATATTATCCATTTAGAAAATGGATAATCAATGGGTAATCAATGAATAACCAACGGGTCTAACTTGTACATTTGTAAAGCCTTAAATTGGGGGTTCCTCAAATTAGGGAGACTAATCCCAGAAGTGATTATTTGCAACAAGTCATGGATAATACGATTACCCATATTATTCGCCCGTTAATCCATTTTTTATCCGTATTAAATATGAGTCGAGTCGGATAATTTATTTATTTTTTCATTACCCATTTTCGACCCGAACCATATCCGCCTCGCCCCTCCCATTTGCCACTTCTAGCCACAAATTTACTCAATCTCCCAATAGTATGACTACTATATAATATAGAATTTATATAAATAATTATTATAAAGAAAAGTGTTATTAGTATATTTTTTTGTTATTTGATTGAGGTTATTTTAATTTTATAAATTAAGATAATCTCCTCACTCATTGATTAGTATATTTGCTTCATTTTTCAATTTTAATCTTATCCTTTTTATATAGGAATTAAGATATATATCGACAATAAAATGAATTTCTTTTACGATCTTCTTTGAAACTGCATGAACAGAAAACCATTCATGCACCGATTTTTTTTTAGTTTAATTCAACATATTATATTAGATTATTTACAATTAATTTTAGATATTCAATGCTACTAATTAATAAAATGAACTATAGCTATAGTTTAAATTGATCGAGATGAGTTCTCACAACCCAAAATTCAACATTCGTGATGGCGCCTAATCTAGCTCGCTAGGTAAGCCAATTAACAATTATCTAATTCCATTTAACTTAATAAAATATTTAAAGAATAGAATTATCTAAATCTTATACATTTTCCAATGACTAGTAGTATAAATCATGAGCTTCTAAGAACAGAGTTACAAAGCAGATATGAAAAAAATACATTTTCTGTTTGAAAGTACATAAACAGAATTTTGTAATTTAAGGCTACGGTGAACAAGAGGCAGCTGCAGTAGGAACACAAGTACGCCTTCAAATCCATCAACCATGGATCGTAGCAACATCAGTATCCGGGATCTGCATGCAATGTGCAGGAAATGCAATATAAGTACAACCGACTCCATGTACTCAAAAAGTAACAAATCTAACCTTAGGTTGAAAGCAGTGACGACTTGGTACATAGGTTAGGTCCAACACAAATAACCAACAGTAGTTCATACATCGTATAACAAATAAATAAAGAAATAGCTCAGTAGTAAAGTGCTCAGCCTTTCATAGTTTTCCGAAAACAGTTCCACTTTTCAAATATACAAATGAAAGCCCAAATCATTTACCAAAATCGTTAAAAATATGAGTAAGTTTTGAAAACTGTAAATTTTTTCTAAAATCCTCTCCACCATAGGTAAAACATGTTTCATTTCCTTTTTCAAAATAATGAGTGTGAAATACCTCTCTATAACCACATATCAGTGTATGTAAAAAGTCATAAATGACGTGATACCGCGCAGCATGAGAAAAGATGCGTCTCTATGCATGTATGTCATATATGCATGTCAATGCCATGTACCTCAGAGATGAATCATGTACCCACACTCTCAGAGTACTCAAACTCACTGTATTACACTTTCTACTCATCATAATTAACCACTCGGTACCGTATATGGCCCATACGGCCTAGGAAAGATCCATCCCGAAATATACATCACTAACTATAAGTCACCCAGTACCGAGAAAAGACCATTCTGGATCCATGGAGAAGATCCATCTACATATAAATGCTCAATCACTCGGTACTGTATATGGATCATACGACCCAGGGAAGATCCATTCCGGAATATATACATCACTGACTATAAGTCACGAATATCGAAGAAACAGGCCAATCCAGCCTAATGGAGAAGATCCATCTCTATACCAAGGGAAGATCCACCCCTGAATATAATCAATCGCGCTCATTTGGGGTGTGAAGACTCCGAAGGGGCTCCTTTAGCCCAAGCTCTATAACAAGCCAATCATGGCATAAATCAATCAGGCCCCCAGCCTTACTCAATAATCAATAAAATATATTGCGGTGTGCAGCCCGATCCCATAACTATCACTCATAATTAGGATCTCAGCCTCACTCAGTCATCATTCTCCATTATCACCCACGGGCTCACAATGTCATGAAAACTGTCCCGGAACAATGAAATGATGATTAATAAGTAACAACTGAGACTGAGATATGATATGAATGCATGAATGCATGAATGCAACTGAGTACGAAATATCAATGAATCAATGAGATGACAGCAAGAAACGACCACTATTGGGTCCAACAATATCAGTATAAAGCCTAAACATGATATCTAGCATGACGTACAACTCATTTACTTTATCACATGGTGAAAACACATATACCAACAAGAATAGGGACACTATTCAGTGCCCTAGGAACAATTTAGTCCCAATTCATACGGTGCACGCCACACGCCCGTCACATAGCATGTGCGTCACTTCAACACCAATCACATAGCACAAATTTGAGGTTTTATACCCTCAATGCTAAGTTTAGAAGAGTTACTTATCTTAAACAAGCCAACTCCAACACCGAGCAAGCCAAGCAATGCTCCAAGAATTCCATCACGCATGTAGCTACCTTCGAACGTCTCAACACTAGCCAAAAGCAACTCAAATACATCATATAAAACCCAAGGAAGAAATTACAAATGATACAAATCGAATCCGAAGTCAAATCCCAAATCCGGCAACAAATCACACCCAGTCTCGCTCCTCGAAAATCGACAAAACTTATAAAATGCGACAACCCATTCAATTAGGAGTCCAACCTTACTAGTTTCACTCAAATCCGACTCCAAATCGTTGTTCAAAACTCAAAAATTCATATTATGAAACTTTAGGCCAAAACCCCCTAATTTACTCTTTCAATTAGCCAACCAAAAGCTAAAATCGAAGATAGATTCATGAAATATAACCAAGAATGAGGGTAGAACACTTGCCCCAATCCTTGTGATGAAAATTTCTCAAAAATCGCCCCAATCCGCACTTGAAAATTTCCGGGGACACATAACCGCATCTGCGGTGCCGCTTCTGTGACATAAACTCCGCTTCTGCAAAAATAACAATGCCAGAAATCCCCCGCACTTACAAATGCCAAATCTTGTTTCTGTGAAGCCTTGTGCACCTGCGATTCCAAATTCCGCATATGCGCGCACGCAGGTGCGCTTCAAAATCCGCTCATGGGGTCTTCCTCACCCAGCCACTTCTCGCTCCTGTGACTCCACAAACACTCTTGCGACCATCGCACCTACGCAAACCAGCTTCAGGTGTGGTCATACCATAACCAAAAACCTTCAACTATGCAACATGAAATTAATGATCCAAAATCGGCCCGTAACACGCCCGAGCCCCTCGGGGCCCCGTCCAAGCATACCAACAATTCACATAATATCACACGAACCTACTAGAGACCTCGAAGCACACATAACAATATCGAAGCGATGAATCACACCTCAATTCAAAATCATTGAACTTTGAAACTTCAACTTCTACAACTGATGCCAAAACCTATAAAACCACGTCCGATTGACCTCAAATTTTGCACACAAGTCACATCTAACATTACGGACCTGCTCTAACTTCCAGAATTGAAATCTGACCCCAATCTCAAAAAGTCCACTCCCGGTCAAACTTTTTAAAATTCCAACCTTCGTCATTTAAAGCCAAATTCAATTACCAACCTCTAAATCACAATCCAGATGCACTCCTAAGTCTAAAATCGCGCGACGGAGCTAACGGAACCATCAAAAATCCAATCCGAGGCCAAATACTAAAAGTCAAAACTTGGTCAAATCTTTCAAATTTAAAGCTTCAAGTTGAGAATCATCCTTCCAAATCGATTCGGAGTAACCTGAAAATCAAAAACGACGATTCACATAAGTCATAATACATCATACGGAGCTACTCATGCCCGAAAACTACCGAGAGAAGTGCAATTTCGCAAAACGATCGTTCGGGTCGTTACATCCTACCACACTTAAACATATGCTCGTCCTCGAACGTACATAGAGTTGTTCCAAAAGCCATCAAATCACTGAATAATCTTGCTACGCACATACCCAGGGTGATCCCAGGTCACCCTATCCCATATAGGTCAGATAACACAACATGACTGAAATTTCTTAATCCAACCTAGTCAATAAGTGTTAGAATCCAATTTCCACATTCGAAATTTTTCCTAAGATCAGAATCTCGCATCTTCACACTGTATAAGTCTGAACAAGTTGTGACAATCCATACTGATAACCCAAGATGGAATCATATGATATACCACATAACTCAAATACTCATAGTTATAATTTCTAATCATAGTAGCTGCTCAAATAATCCAATGCCGATAATGAACCTCATAACAACAAAGCCTCATTCTAACACCCTCATATGCTGCCAACGCTGAAAGAAACACGCAGAAACTCATAACCATTCATCAGACCAACAAGTCATGGAGCTCCCTCTCCTCCGACAGGTACTATAGCAAATCTCTAAGCCGACTTCCGATATTATCCTTCCATCTATGCTGTAATCAATTCCGATAGTATCCATTCTGGGTCCAACGACCTCATCTCATCCAACACAACCACTCTGGTGACATAACACATCAATACAATCTAAAGCCATAACATGTGCAATTTGTGCACCAATAAGTAACAATCAAAATGTACTCAATCATAAAAATGACACAAACAAGGAAACCATTCCGCAAGCTCAATGGGTACCACCACAACGCAGTGCTAAGAACCCCATCGCTCACCGTAAAACCAAAACACACGAATCTAACACAAAGTGTCATACCTCAATATAACTTTGTTACAATGCGTGACCCCATCCTAATGCTGGTCCATATTATATCCCTCGAGCCACCATGCTCAAAATCAATAACCACACAAATTTTGACGTCAAGTACCCAAAGTGCATTACCATAATCACAGAGAGAAAATAACACAATACCACAATCCAAAAAGATCATAGTCCATTCGCAATCAACCATGCAATACCGAAATGATTATCTCGCTCAATTTCAGCTATAAGGCCCAAATAGGACCGCACCATGTGTGCCTATAACCTACGAATCACAACTTCTCGTAATATAGAAGGGTACTCATAGATCATTTCAGAACACGAATTAGCTCAACAACAACTGAATGGAACATCCTTCAACCATAGCAGTTCAAAGTCAACAAATACGACCCGGTGCAGAGTACTCATTTATTTTGGCCTGCCAATGAACCCCAAATCAGCTCTGGTCACCCATAATAAATAAATAACCCTCCAAAAGTCCATAATGACTGAATCACAACACATACTATCCTCTGCCCAACTTTGGCTACATTTTTTTTCACAGTCCACAACCATGAAACAATCTACTCATGAGAACTCCCAGTCTCCAAATCCATAGAACACATAACTCACCATATCTGATCTCAACTCCATCGCCTGAATGCCTAACACTTCTCAAATTACACGATCATCCCACGAGAAATACTTTTATACTTCTTTCATGCCACAAAGCAAATTTTTTGAACATCAGCAGTCGATCAAATAAGAGAATGCCACAATACTAATGAAGTGTTCATAAACCAAAACACATGTCACGACCCAAAATCCAACCCAGATCGCGATGGCACCTATCGTGTTACAAGACAAGCCTATTTCCCAAAATAATATTACTAAATCGATCATAAGAATTTAATAAAACATTTTAAACATTTGAATTTCTTATAAACTAAATCAACTCTAAATATAATATAGAAAATACGGAAGTTAGCACCAAACGTCAGGGTGTCACTAAGTCATGAGCATCTAAAACTATGAACTAAGATATATAAATTGTCTAACTGTCGAAAGAAGAAATGACAAAAGGAGTAACAAGGTCCTACAGACGCTAGCAGCTACCTGCCGTCTCCAAAGATACTCGGCCTGAACTCAACGATCGCCGCACTCTAACTTACCTGGATCTACACATAAAGTGCAGAGTGTAGTATGAGTACAACCACCTCAGTAGTAACAAAAATAACTAAGGAACTGAGTAGTAGTGACGAGCTAGGTAAAATGTTCCAATTATTTATTTTCACAATTTACAATAAACATGAATAAATAGGTAAATTTCATCAAACCAACAAATACCACAAAGAAATTAATAGGTAAGTGCAGCAACAACAAAAGTAAATGCAACCTCACAGTAATGTCACTCCATCATTCATCACTCGTAGTCAGCACTCAACACTCAACAATCAATACACTCAACACTCTGCGCTCGCTAGGGGTATGTATAGACTCCAGAGGGGATCCCAAAGCCCAAGCTCTAAGACGGACAACTCACGTGCCATCATATCAATACCTGAATCCGCACGATCAACTCACGTGCTATGGTATCAATACATGGACCCGCACGGTCAACACACATGCTACGCGGACAACTCATACGCTATAGTATTAATATCCTCACAACTAGTCCCTCAGCCTCACTCAATCATGCCATCATATCAATACCTGGATCCGCACGGTCAACTCACGTGCTATACGGACAACTCACGCACTATGGTATAAATACCTAGACCCACACAGTCAGCTCACATGCTACCAAAAAGCTCACGCTCTATGGTATTAATATCCTCACAACCAACCTCTCGGTCTCACTCAATCATGTACCTCACTAGACTCACCTTCATCAACAAATAAGGGAACACAACCCACATCAAGTATCACATCATATTAGCAAATAATAGAGACTGGGGTAAACACTTACAATAATTTCTAGACTGAGTACAAATAATGTGAGCATGAATAAAGCCTTAGCATGATCTCTAACATAAAGGCAAACAAGTTCAACAATAAGTAAACATATAACCACAGATAACAACCATTAGGTTTCACAGCCTCAGGGGATGAACCAAGTCTCAATACCTCGCGGTGCACACCCACACGCCGTCACCTAGCATGGGTGTTAACGCCCCCTTTTTTTTGACTCGCGGAATCGGGTATACGATATTTGGGAAGACAACTCTATTCCCGTTTGGGAGTTGGGTTTTGAATTTTGGTGAGTCGCTACCTAATGATTATAGTGCATTAGGACACCTTAAGAAGAATTAAAGATGAAAACCAGAGTTGGGTAAGGGCTTGAAATTATCCCGAGGGGAAGGTGTTAGGCACCCCTCAAGATCCACTAGTGTGGTTCCCGGCCATGCTATAATTGTGATTTTAAATGCAAGCAAATAGGTAAACAAGCAAGCATTGCAAATACGGAAAAACTGTTACAAATAAAAAAAAATTTTAAAATACTGAAATTTAGAAGATAACAGTTTTGCAATTTAAGAAGAGATACGCAATAAGGGAGAGATCAAATAATGATGCAAATAACTTAGGGAAATAAACATAAACGGAAGTTTGAAAAAGGTTTTCGGCAACTTTTGAAAAATCTGAAAATAACAAACTAATAAAGAGGGAGGGGGTCCTAGGTTTATACATTACATGGATCATTCGCACAACACAGGTACCTGATTGTACGCATAGTGTTATCATGTAATCATCATCTCCATGTCTACCCTTCCCACCCCGTTAAGGTATTAAAGCGCAGAACGCTATCGTTTACTTACCGCATGCTACTACCCATCCCAATCCTATCAGTCCCGGGGGTATTAGGGCTTCTAATTGTAAAAAGGAAAGAAAGGGATGGAGGCCTTTATGGAGCTTAAAGGATAAAATTCTACTCGACATTCAAAACAAGTAGCAAGTAAGAGGGGAGAACAAACAATCATACAAGGCTCAAATTAACCCCAGAAATCAAACAATCATTTAGTTTAGCATGCCTTAACAAATACTGGTTTGGTCTTAGATTAAATTTAATCAACGAACGGACTGATTCAACATATGTGTTTTAGGCAGAAATTCTGCATTAGGCAACTCGGATACAGTTGCTAGGTATTAAGGTATTCAACGCGAGTTATTTAGAAAAGTACTGATTTCAGAAGATAGGCTAATGCATAAGAGTTTTTGAAAGAAAGAACAAACTGCAAACTTAGCTTAAAAATAAGTTTTAAAGAAAATCAGCGGACTGTCCGATTATAAAATACAGAAATAATTGTAAAGAATTTCGGAGAAAAGACAGAACTATCTGAGGAAAAGAGTAAGCTGCAGAACTATTTTAAAAGACGAGTTCAGGAAGACTAGAATTTAGTTGGAAAACGCTTAGGCAAAATATTAGAAAAGAAACTGTTTCAGAAAAGATGCAGATTTGAAGAACCCAACTTTTAAGATAAAGGTACACTGATTCGAGAGATTTTTATCAAAAATATTAAGGCTTTTGAAAACGTTACTGAATTAAGGCGTTAAGGACCAGTTAACAGATTATTATCAGACGAATTTGATGCGAAATCCTATAGGCATGATATCTACATTTGATTTTTCAGAACTTGTTAAAGAATTTATGAAGAGATGACTATTTTTAATTAATCCTACAGTTTGCCTAATGAATATACATTCCCTATAGATATGATATCTATACATGAATTTTCAGAAAAGCTTAGAATTCCTATAGGAAAGATCTCTACATGCTTTAGTTAAACACATTGCTGTTGAAGCATGTAAACCAATTGAGACATACCAGTATAGAGGCAAAGAATGCAGAAGAAAGCAAACAGTCCACAACAATGCAAGTATCAGAAAGAGGGAGAGTATAAGTGAATTGTGAACTCAAATGGTGTTATGGGTTCGTGTGTGTTCAAAGAGAAGGGAGGAGAGTATATATAGTGTGAGAAACGTGCAAAAATAAGGCAAGGATTGCAGTTCAACAGTAATTAGGGAAACAAGTGTCAATCAAATAAGTATCAAAGACTTCCTTTAATTAAGGAATTAAAACTAAACGGTAACATGCAAGTGCTAAATAAGGAAAGAAATCACATAGGCTGAATATGACTAATAAGGAAGTATTTCAAGTATAATACAGGTGCGTAGCAGGTAATGGAGGCTAGGTTCATCAGACTCTAATCAAGGAAAGGTATATAAGAATCCAATATCAATATTACCAAGGTAAGGGAATCAATCAACTTGAGTAAAAAGCAGGGTCGGAAGGAAAATATTTCAAACAAGTCCAAGAGACAAGGGAAATCAAGTCAATAAAGGAAAGAATCAATTCAAGATTGCAATCACAATTACACAAAGATACATATGGAAAAATTGGGTATCAACAGCTGCCCCTCTTTACCCGAGGAGGATGAAAGAGTTGTCGGGTAAAGATATGATGGCCAATTTTGACCAGAAGTGGCGTTTTGAAAAGATTTTGACCGAGCTCTGGTGTATGAGCTGCCTACATATCCCTGGTCTTACTGGAATCAGGTCGTATGTAGCTCATGACCATTGACGGAACATGCCGATGGAGATTTGAAAGGATGGACACAACGCTTTAGGGGAAGCAAAAGGTGTTTTGAAGTTGATAGGCTGCGGGAGCCGGAGTGGAATCACTCCTGCTGAGAAGGTCGGTGCCAGCCGGTGTACCTGCAAGTGAGCAATATAGGCGTATATTGTGCATAGACTAAAACATGATGCAAGTTCCCGTTGGACCATGAATGTTGTCCTCGGACGGTTAGGATGACGTCTTTGGACCATGATGTCCTGGGCCATGAGGCGCAAAATTAAAGGATTCACAGGCTATGAAATGACGTCCTCGGTCTACGATAATGGTGCCTCCGAACCATGATGCATTTGAATAATGATGTGCAAGATATAAAGTGGGGTCCTCTGTCCATAGCATGGTGTTCTCGGGCTATGAAAATGATGCCTCCGAACGATGACGCCTTTGGACAGTTTGGCGGTATTTCAGCCCATGAAATGCAAGATTTGGCGGTATTTTAGCCGATGTAAAAGCGTAAAAGGAGATATTCCAGCCGACGGAAATTTAAATGAGACAGGCGATGTTTCAGCCGATGCAAGAGTAAAATGGCGATATTTCAGCCGACATAAATTTAAATGCGGTTTGGCTATATTTCAGCTGATGCAAAACGTAAGTGAAGGTGGCAATTTTTCAGCCATGCAAGAAATGTAAATGGCAATATTTCAGCCGACAGAAAAATTTAAATAATGTTTGCCGATGTTTCAGCCGATGCAAGAAATGTAAATGGCGATATTTCAGCCGACAAAAAAATTTAAATGAAACGGACGATATTTCAGCTGATTGCAAGACGTAAGTAAAGGTGGCGATATTTCAGCCATGCAAGTGGAGGTAGAGCTTAAACTCGAAAGGCAGAAGGTAGCCTTATACAATGCAAGAAATGCGGATGGAGACAACGCTTAGTCTCGGAAGGCAGAAAGGTAACCTTATGCAATGCAGGAAATGCGGATGGAGACAACGCTTAGTCTCGGAAGGCAGAAAGGTAGCCTTATGCAATGTAGGAAAATGCAGATGGAGACAACGCTTAGTCTCAAAAGGTAGAAAGGTAGCTTTATGCAATGCAGGAAAATGCAGATGGAGATAACGCTTAGTCTCGGAAGGCAGAAAGGTAGCCTTATGCAGATAATGCAGGATGGAGAAAATGCTTAGTCTCGAAAGGTAGAAAGGTAGCCTTATGCAATGCAGGAAAATGCAGATGGAGACAACGCTTAGTCTCAGAAGGCAGAAAGGTAGCCTTATGCAATAAGATAAAGCGAATAGTAAGAACAAAAAAAATTCTTAGCTGATAGCTGATCATGATATTGCGGCTGCTGGGCCATTACGTGCAGATAGCAAATGCCTATAGGTGCAACGATTTGATGCGGTTGCGTAACACGTTTGGTAAATTTGTGACTTAGGTGCCTGCATCCAAAGAAAATTGTGAGTTTTGTAAAGAGGAAAGGTAAGTTCACTCTTCCGTGGCTTCCGACGTTGCGTGTTATTGGGGTAGCATTGCTAAATAGCAGCTATCATAGTTATGCATGATTTAACAAATATAACGTAAGTAAAAAATAGTTTTGTTTAAATGAACCAATGACTGCAACGCGGTTCAAAGCATTGCAACCTCTCTAGCTCCTGAATTTTGAGGGTCCCCCTCAAAATTCTGCCCCAGTTTACTGGGCTTGCACTTCTGACGGCTGCGCTGAACGAATGCAAGATCGACCTCGGAATTTTGAGGGTCTTCCTCAAGAATCTGCCCCAGTTTACTGAGATGACATCCTTGGTGATGAGCGACTGAAGTCCAACTTCGGAATTTTGAGGGTCCTCCTCAAAATTCTGCCCCAGATCCAATAATAGGGGGAAATGAGATTTTTATTAAATTGTGACCGAACCCATAGGGCTGCCTACATATCCCCTCTTAAACGAGAAACAGAACATGCGTAGTTCAAATTACATCATAAAGCAATCATAGGTAATTACACATAATATCGTTTCACTGCATCTGAGTTGATTGGCTTTGTCAAGACTTCTCCGTCCATTTCTACAAGAATAAGGGCTCCTCCGGTTAGAACCCGGTGAACCATGTACGGACCACGCTAGTTGGGAGAGAACTTTCCCTTGGCTTCATCTTGATGTGAGAATATCTTTTTCAACACCAGCTGCCCCGGTGTAAACTTCCTTGGCTTAACTCTCTTGTTGAAGGCTCTGGACATTCTGTTCTGATACAACTGACCGCAGAAAACTGCATTCATCCTTTTCCCATCTATAAGGTCTAACTGCTCGTAGTGACCTTTTACCCATTCTGCGTCGTCCAACTCTGCTTCTTGTATGATCCTCAAGGAGGGAATTTCTACCTCGGCTGGAGTGACCGCCTCTGTACCATAATGCAGCATGTATGGAGTTGCCCCAGTTGATGTGCGGACCATGGTGCGGTATCCCAGCAAAGCAAATGCTAACTTCTCATGCCATTGTTTGTGACTTTCGACCATCTTCCTTAGTATCTTCTTGATATTCTTGTTGGCCGCCTCTACAACTCCATTCACCCGAGGCCTGTAGGCTGTAGAGTTCTTGTGTTTGATCCTAAACATCTTGCATATTGTTTTCATCAAGTCGTTGTTGAGATTGGAACCATTGTCGATGATGATTGATTCTGGAATCCCGAATCGGAAAACAATATGATCACGGACGAAATCTGCCACAACTTTCTTAGTCACTGCCTTGTATGATGTTGCTTCAACCCATTTAGTAAAGTAATCAATTGCCACCGGGATAAATCTGTTCCTGTTTGATGTGGCAAGCTCGATAGGTCCAATGACATCCATCCCCCAGGTGGCAAATGGCCACGGTGAGCTTGTTGCAGTAAGCTCGTTAGGAGGCACCTTTATCATGTCTGCATGTATCTGACAGCGATGGCATTTGCGAACATATTGGATACAATCTGTTTCCATAGTCATCTAAAAATAACCTGCTCGAAATATATTCTTTGCTAAGACAAAACCATTCATGGGTGGCCCGCAGGTCCCTACGTGCACTTTGTCCAATAGTCTGGTTGCTTCATTTGCTTCGACACACCTTAACAAACCCAAATCGGGAGTCCTCCTATACAGGATTCCCCCACTGTGAAATAAATTGTTGGATAATCTCCGAAGTGTGCGTTTCTGAGCGGTGTTGGCAAGTTCTGGATATTCTCCTGTTGTCAAGTACTCCTTGATGTCGTGGAACCATGGTTTTCCATCCGCTTCTTCCTCAATGTGAGCACAATAAGCTGGCTGATCATAAATTTTTACCGGGATGGGATCAATGAAATTCGTGTCTGGATGCTGGATCATGGATGACAAAGTAGCCAATGCGTCAGCGAACTCGTTCTGGACCCTGGGGACATGCTGAAATTCTGTCTTTGTGAATCTTTTCCTTAACTCCTGTATGTGATGCAAGTAGGGAAGTATCTTAGAGTTTTTGGTTGCCCATTCTTCTCGAACTTGATGTATGAGCAGGTTTGAGTCCCCGATCACTAGTAACTCTTGAATGTTCATGTCAACGGCCATCTTGAGTCCCAGGATGCAAGCTTCATATTCAGCCATGTTGTTTGTGCAAGGGAACCTGAGCTTGGCGGATATCGGGTAATGCTGTTCGGTTTCTGATACTAGGACTGCCCCTGTGCCAACTCCTTTAAAATTGGTGGCCCCGTCCAAAAACAACCTCCAACCATCATAGGATTCCGCAATATCTTCTCCTACAAAGGACACTTCTTCATCAAGAAAATACGTTTTTAGGGGTTCGTATTCTCCGCCGATAGGGTTCTCGGCAAGGTGATCTGCGATGGCTTGACCCTTGACTGCTTTTTGAGTCACGTAAATAATGTCGAACTCCCTCAACAAGATTTGCCACTTGGCGAGCTTGCCAGTGGGCATGGGCTTCTGGAAAATATACTTCAGCGGGTCCATCCTGGATATGAGATAAGTGGTGTAGGCACAGAAATAATGCCTCAATTTCTGAGCTACCCAAGTCAAAGCATAACAGGTGTGCTCTAATAAGGAGAATCGGGCCTTGTACGGGGTAAACTTCTTATTGAGGTAGTATATGGCCTGCTCCTTTCTTCCCGTCTCATCATGTTGTCCTAGAACACAATCAAATGCTCCATCCAAAAATGCAAGATAAAGCAATAAGGGCCTTCCTGGCTCGGGCAGAACCAAGACTGGTGGCGTTGACAAGTACTCCTTGATTCTGTCAAAGGCTTTATGACAATCGTCGGTCCATCTAGTAGCAGCGTCCTTCTTTAGCATTTTAAAGATGGGTTCACAAATGACTGTGGATTGGGCTATGAACTGGCTGATACAGTTGAGTCTCCCCAGGAATCTCATCACGCCCTTCTTGTTCTTTGGTGGTGGCAATTCTTGGATGGCTTTGACCTTTGATGGGTCCAATTCTATTCCTCGACAACTCACAATGAAACCCAGTAGTTTTTCGGCAGGAACCCCGAATGCATACTTAGCGGGATTTAGTTTCAGGTTATACCTTCTCAGTCTGTTGAAGAACTTTCTCAGATCTTCCATATGATCAGTGGCTTTCTTGGATTTGATGATGACATCGTCCATATATACCTCGATCTCCTTGTGTATCATGTCATGAAAGATAGTAGTCATGGCTCTCATGTAGGTGGCTCCAGCATTCTTCAATCCGAATGGCATTATTTTGTAGCAATACATTCCCCACGGTGTGATGAAAGCCGTTTTCTCTGCATCCTCCTCATCCATCCATATCTGATGATACCCAGCAAAACAATGAACAAAAGATTGCAACTCATGCTTGGCGCAGTTGTCGATAAGAATGTGTATGTTTGACAAGGGGAAGTCATCCTTGGGACTGGCCCGGTTGAGATCCCGGTAGTCGACACAGATTCTAACCTTCCTATCCTTCTTTGGTACTGGCACGATGTTGGCTAACCATGTTGGATACTCGACCACTTTGATAACCTTAGCCTTGACTTGCTTAGTAACCTCTTCTTTGATTTTCAAATTCATGTCGGGTTTGAATTTCCTGAGCTTCTGTTTTACTGGCAGACAAGCTGGATCTGTTGGCAACTTATGAGCTATAATGGTCGTGCTGAGGCCAGTCATATCATCATACGACCAGGCAAATATGTCCTCATATTCTTTCAAAAATTCTGTATATTCCTCCTTTTCTGATGGCGACAAGTGAACACTGATGCGTGTTTCTTTGACATTCTCTGCATCTCCAAAATTAATGACATCAGTTTCTTCCAGGTTGGACTTAGGTCTATTCTCAAAATTCTCAACTCTGACGACCTCTTCAGATATTTCATCTTCTTCTGAATCTATGTCCTTTTGTTGTGTTGTTTCGTTGCAAGTCACAGTCGTTGATTCATCATCAAGATAAGTAATAGTAATGTTGTATAAAATAGAGTAAATGATAGAGAAAATAATATGCGAGATATATATGATAAACTTAAATGCTTTGATTAAATTCAAAATTATTTGAAACATCGGAGCTCTTTTTGAAATTAAAGACAATGCGGAAAGAAAATCAACTAGTAAAGTAAACTAAAAAATGTGATGCATGCTGCTTTTGTTTAGCCTTGCTACCCCGAAGCCTTCCGGGCCCTAACGGTCCTAATTGACCAATTGCTGAGGTGGTCTCCTATGTTCACAGCTTGTATGGAAGGGCCTTCCTCCCCCTCCTCCTCAAAAAGAACACAACAGTCCATATTATCGTCCTCTAGGAACAAATTCTTCATGGCTGCCAATGTTTCGTCCTCTTCGGACCCATATATAGTATTTGCTGGCTGGAAGGTTTGATCCATGCTAGGTATCGGAAACTCCAATTGATAGTAGGGGCCGCGCCATGGTGGCGACCAGTTCTGAAATTCTTTCCAAGTATAATCATACCCTAAGCCAAAGGTAGTGACATGCTTCTTCAGTTTGATGGGCTTAGTGATCCCTTGAAGGTTTTTACCGAGTCCCTTTCCATGATCGTACCCACACCAATTCAGGATGCTTTCAATCTTGTTGTCCCACCACTTGTCTTTGTCTACAACGTTGACCCTTTCGATATGGTGGTATGTCTCTCCGCCTATTTTCCTTCTGCCTCCAATCATCGGGATGGTCTGGCGACTATATATAGGGTTACTACCATCACCATGAATGATCACCTCTTGGTGGTTCCATTCAAACTTTACCGCCTGATGCAGGGTCGATGCTACGGCTC
>MU664790.1:31638-62338 GCA_026770625.1 Nicotiana glauca
CTGTGTGATCATCACGGCACTTACATCTTTCTTCTTGGACGCGCCACCAGTTTGTAAAGCTTTATTGGTGGCTTGCAATCCTTCAAGATTTGTTACCATACCATTCTTGATGACCTCTTTGATTCTTTCTCCGAGTTTGATGATATTAGAGAACTTTTGACCCTCGATCAGCATCAACCTTTCGTAATTTTGGGGATCCTGAGCCCGGACGAAGAACCTATTCATTTGCTCTTCTTCCAGGGCTGGCCTGACCTTTGCAGCTTCTGACCTCTAACGAGTAGCATACTCGCGGAATGTTTCGGTGGGCTTCTTTTTCAAATTCTGTATGTAGAACACATCCGGTGCATTCTCCGTATTGAAATGGAATCTATCCATAAAGTCTGATGCCATGCCTACCCAACTCGTCCATTTCCTGGGGTCCTGACTGATATACTAGGATAGCGCATCTCCCTTCAAGCTCCTCATGAAGAGTTTCATGCGGATTTTCTCGTCTCTTCCAACCTCTACTAACTTGTCGCAGTAGGTCCTCAGGTGGACTCTAGGATCTCCGATTCCATCTAACATTTCGAATTGGGAGGTTTGTACCCCTCCGGAAGTTCCACATCTGGCTGAATGCATAAGTCTTCATAGTTCAGCCCCTCAATGCCTTTGCTACCTTCGACACCCTGGACCCGGGTAGTTAATTTCTTGAGTTCTGCCACTAAGTTCCTAATGAGGGAGTCCTTGTCATCAGACTCAGGTGCATTTGAGATGGGTTGGGCATAGTGGGGCCCAGTATCCACGTAAATATGAGTGTTGTAGAGATGGTCATTTGTGGTGTTCAGTGGCTCGAGGATGAGTAATGGAGCGTTATTGCATGTGTTGCAGGTTTGGACGTGAGTAGGTTGTATTTGTGGTTGCGGGGTGTTTTGTGGAGGTGCGAGATTCTGGGTGTTGACATCAGGAGAAGCAAAAAAGAATGATAGGCTTGCCAAGTTCCGAACTTGGTCCAACTCTTCCTGGAATTTCAACAATTTTTATTCAAGATGAGCAGCAGTTCCCTTAGCAATTGGGGTACCCTGAGAAGTTTCCTCCCTTTCAATCTCCTTTCTAGCACTTGTGTTTTCCATTTTTCCTTTGTTCTTGTTCCGGACAGGACTCGGAGGAGGAGGAGGTGGAGGGCCCTTGGATCTTGTGGAATATGCCGATGGTGCCAGAACGCATGAACTAACCTTTGGGGAGGGGAATAAAAATAAAAGAAAAACAAAAAAGGTAACAAGTTAGTGTGGGTTCTGAGGAAAAAGTATTGCAGTATTTAAACACATTGTGCGAGAATATAAATCGCGTCCTAATTTTAGTGCCTCGTTGTGCCCGAGGTAGGCCTAGCGACAAATAGTTTCGGAGAACTTATAATGCTAAATGTCTCATTTTATTGATAAAAATAAGACAAATCCAAAATGACTCTAAATAACATAAAATAACTGTCACTAGTGGCCGTTGGACTTATTACATCATTAAGGCAAAATAAAGGACTCCTAACTACTTGGTCCCAGAAGGACCTTCCACAGATTTGGCATCCTTGTTTCCCTCTAACAGCTCCACCAACTCGCGTAGTCCTAGCAGTAAGTAGGCTCGGGCCAGATGTCCGCCTGCATTTCCTTTAGCGTTTTGGCAGTCTTCGATCCTCTTGATGAACTTTCCTTCCAGCTCTACTAGACCCCGCTCCAAATACCCTAACCGATTGTTGGCGATGACAGTCCACTCCTCGATCAATTTCTGATGGGCTTCTTGTATATCCTGATGCTCATTTTCACACTTTCGTATTCTCTTGCGCAGTTGGTTATACTTAGCCTGTGTTTCAGCATGCTCGTCAATAATTCTGTGACCCTGAACGGATCTTGGCTGACCCATGCCATTGTCTTCTATCCAACCCAAATAATGAGGCACATAACCGGCGTGGTGCCTGTCTGGATCAATGGATTCTTTCTCCAAAACGATCTTGCAATGCCACAAATGCTGAGCTTGGAACCGATGAGGGCTATCGTCATCCTGGAAATCAGCCATGAGGTGACTCATCTTATCGACCTTCGGTATGATTTGTTTTCTCCCAGCTTGTCTCATGACTCGGAGAGGAACGTAAGGATAAGTTCCCCTCAAGCCAATCAATATGAGAAATGGTGCATCTCGGGATCGAACGATAAACTCATCCGTGGGGAACCACTCAACCATCCACTGTACCTGGTCTTCTCTCAGATTTTCAAATAATTCCACCCATCCTCTGGCTGTGCAAACATACTAGGCATATAATTCATATGCCTTGGCTGGTGGAAGGCGATATGATAATCCCAATCTTTGCGTAGAATCACTTGTCGGTATTCTCCTTTCCGGAGGTGTTCCATGAGCCAGAGCTGAAGCAATAAATTGCAACCCTCAAAATGACTACCTTGTTGTTGACACTTTTTCAAGGCGCGGTATATCTCGGCGACGATCATGGGCACTATGCTGAAAGTCTGCCCACTAATCCCTTCCATCAGAGTTTTGGTTACCATGGCTAGTCTGCTGTTGATCCTAGCCTTCTTCATAGGGAACACGATCATCCCCAAAAAGCAAAACATGAAGACAAAAACCCTTCTATGGACGTGCCCCAATGAGGTGATAGCAAATTCGTCTGAATAAGTGCGATATGACTTGTTATAGTTGTACCTCTCATATAGATAGTCAAACGGGATGTAGGAGTCTTTCAAACAGGTTAAGTCTGGGTTTTTCTTCAATCCCATCATCTTAATAAACCCCTTCCTTTGCGATTTTCTGGCATGACCCAACCCGGAGTCTCCCAAGGAATCCCAGCTAGACCCCCTATTTCTTCAAGTAAAGGAGTCATTTCTAGGTCACCAAAGCAGAACACAGATTTGTCGCTATCCCAGAACAACGTTGCAGCCTCTATGATTCTGTTGTTGGGCTGAATCTCTGGGAGAGAAGGCAGATTCCCTAGGTACTTGCGGATGAGTGTTTGATCACTTGAGTGGAGGTCATTCCACCAATTCAGTAGCCTTGGATGAATGTTGGTTACCATGCCAAATCTGGGGATCTCGTGCCTCATTTTCTGCAAAATAGAGCGTTAGGCCCTTACCCCCACCAGACTCAACTATTTAAATCAATAATTAGCATAGCAAAGCACTTAAGTTCTCCAAATAAATGCACAGAAAGTGAAGGCGTCCGTTTGGGTTTCAAGGAAACCCGATGGACTTTGGACAAGGCTATCTTAATGAGTCATTATGTGGACAACATAGTTGACTCGGCTAGTTTTGACCATGATTCATGTACAGTTTAATGAAGTAAGGTTTCTATTTTGAAGTGCTAGACTGGTACCCTTTATCGGACAACTCAAGAGGGAAAGACACGGAACCGTCGACTGCACCGTTGATCGACTGGTTTTACCGCAAATACGCCTTTGCCAAATTTAAGGGGGTGATAGTATTGGAAGTACGTAACCACTCATTATAAGCGTTGCTATAGTATTTGTTTGGAACGAGTGGAATATGATGTTAAAGATGTAATTTACAAGGATGAAACAAATTGACATGTATTTTCACGTTCATACAATAAAGTTTACAATGATTGCTCAGAAATTACAACAGTATTGATGGAAAAGCAATAAATGAAGGTAATTAAAGAAAAAGAAACAGGTTAGTTTCAAAATAAAGACATTAAACAAAAGCGATAAAAGAAAGCAATAAAGTCACGTATAGCATGCAATGGTAAAAGCCTAAAGAAATCCCAACAGAGTCGACATGCTGTCGACACCACCTTTTTTTTCTCCTCGCGGAATCGGGTGTACAACATTTGGGAAGACAACTCTATTCCCGTTTGGGAGTTGGGTTTTGGATTTTGGAGAGTCGCCACCTAATGATTATAGTGCATTAGGACACTTTAAGGAGAATTAAATATGCAAAACCAGAGTTGGGTAAGGGCTTGAAATTATCCCGAGGGGAAGGTCTTAGGCACCCCTCAAGATCCACTAGTGTGGTTCCCGGTCATGCTACAATTGTGACTTTAAATGAAAGTACATAGGTAAACAAGCAAGAATTGCAAATACGGGAAAACTGTTACAAATAAAAAAAAATTAAAGATGCTGTAATTTAGAAGATAACTGTTTTGCAATTTAAGAAGAGATACGCAATGAGGGGAAAGATCAAATAATGATGCAAATAACTTAGGGAAATAAACAGAAACGGAAGTTTGAAAAAGGTTTTTGGCAACTTTTGAAAAATCTGAAAATAACAAACTAATAAAGAGGGAGGGGGTCCTAGGTTTATACATTACATGGATCATTCGCACAACACCGGTACCTGATTGTACGCATAGTGTTATCGTGTAATCATCATCTCCATGTCTACCCTTCCCACCCCGTTAAGGTATTAAAGCGCGGAACGGTATCGTTTACTTACCGCATGCTACTACCCGTCCCAATCCTATCAGTCCCGGGGGTATTAGGACTTCTAATCCTAAAAGGGAAAGAAAGGGATGGAGGCCTTTATGGAGCTTAAAGGATAAAATTCTACTCGACATTCAAAACAAGTAGCAAGTAAGAGGGGAGAACAAACAATCATACAAGGCTCAAATTAACCCCAGAAATCAAACAATCATTTAGTTTAGCATGCCTTAACAAATACTGGTTTGGTCTTAGATTAAATTTAAGCAGCGAACGCACTGATTCAACACATGTGATTTAGGCAGAAAGTCTGCATTAGGCAACTCGGATACAGTTGCCAGGTATTAAGGTATTCAACGCGAGTTATTTAGAAAAGTACTGATTTCAGAAGATAGGCTAATACAGAAGAGTTTTTGAAAGAAAGAACAGACTGCAGACTTAGCTTAGAAATAAGTTTTAAAGAAAATCAGCGGACTGTCCGGTTATAAAGAGGTCAAAAAAGTTAAAATAAAACCTTGAAATTCAATCGAGGAGTAGAGGAAAACACTTCAGGAATTCAAATAGATCCAAAGAGGCTAGGGTTTTGAAATGAAATACGTTCAGAAATAAAAACAAACAAACCACGTAACAAGTAGCCTCAACGACTCGAATGAGCCCCAAATTTTAGGTCTTTCACTAACAGTTAAGTTTAGAGATGAAAGCAAGTAAATGAGGCAAAAATAACAACGAAATAAATGCAGAGACCATGAAAAGGACACGTACTTCACGGTTGAAGAAGGTCATGAGAATCATAATAAGAGGACAGTCATGCAAATACAGTAGAAGATCTCATGAAGACAAAGTAGGAAAACCACAGTAGAAGAAACACATGAAAATCAAAGAAATCCTAAATTGAAATCAAGCGATTTTAAAAGGAAAACTTGGGGAAATCATTCAAAATGTAAAGTATAACATAGATTCAGCATAGATCTAGGCAAACAAATAGAGAAGGAACCTCGAATAGCTTAGGTTCTTGGAGAAAACCCTAGTGATGAGAAAGGCTTGGAAACAGGTCCGATCTCGAGTCGGAGAGGTCAAGAATCAGGCTTTTAGAGCTTGAATACGCCGGAGCATGGTCGGAGAGGCCATAGAACTACAGATATGAGAGGATATAAAAAGCGAACCATCGAAGTCAACCTTCAAAACCTCGAACAACCAAGGTATAATGGCGAGGGTAAGTGGGTATAAGCCATCCATGGCCAAGGTTGCCATGGATTCCGGTGGAGATGAGACGAAAATAGGCGGAATAAAGCTAGGGTTTCGGAGAGGGCTAGAGAGGATTTGGGAGATGAGGGCGGTTGTCTTTGGTAAATGATTAGGGTTTTGGGGGTAAGGGTGAATTAAAAAAGGAAAGAATGGATTATGGCCGTTGATCAAAATGATCAACGGCCAGAATTTAAAAGAGGCCCGGACAGGTTTAGTAATTGGGTCAAGGGGTCGGGTTAAAAATGAAAATTGGGTCATTTAATTGGGTTTGAAATTGGGTTGATTTTAGGTTAAAATTAAAATGGAATTGGGGTTATAATTGAAATGAAATGAGGCCAAAACTTAAATAGCCAGTTTACCCTTTTATTTTGATAAAATGATAGAAATAATTTTGAAATTAAATTAAAGGTACTAAATCAGTTAATGATATATAAATATTAATTTAAAAATACTGGAACCAATTTTATAATTATAAAATACTATAAAATCTTAAAGAGGCTAGTATTGCAATTATATGCAATTTAGTTTTAAAAAATACCAAACGAATTTGTAAAAATATGCAAAAATCATGTTAGCTATACTTTGATGTAAATATGAGAATAAAAATAAATTTTCCACCAAAATGATAGTTTTGGAAATAATTATCGGATTTTATGGTATAAAAATAGGCAATAAGTTGGTTTAAAAATCATTAAAATGCCAAACCCTTTGGTGTACTTATATATGCTATTTTGAAAGTATTTTGGGGTACAAAAATACATAGGAAAAAATTTGGTATCAACAATGGGTATCACCACCAAGCAATCACATGATATCAATTTCTCTGGGTTTATAACCTCAAAGCCAGAGTTAAAACTGTTACTTACCTCAACCGCGTAAAATCCTACTTCGGGATGCCCTCGTCTCTGGACTCCGTATACAAAAGCTTCGAATCCAGCCATAATTAAATCAATAACATCAACATGTGCTAAAGAATCGAATTCCACAATAAAAACTACAAAATATGCCAAAAAATCGAGATCGGCAATAATCTGCCCCCGGGCCCATATCTCGAAACCAATCAAAAATGGCAGAAAAATAAACCTCATCCTCTCCCAAGTCTAACCATATAAAATTCGTCAAAACCGGACTCCGTTTGGTCCCTCAAATCCTCACTTAAAACTCTCCAAAAACTAAGACCCTAACTCCCTCAATTTCACTTTGAAATCATCAATCAAATCACAAAAACGAAGATGGATTCATGAAAAATATCCAAAATCGAGTAGAGAACACTTACCCCAATCCATATGGTGAAAAATTGCCTCCAAATTCTACCACGGGCCTCCAAATTACATTCTGGACACACTCCTAAGTCTAAAATCACCCATCAAAGATAATTGAATCATAAAAATCCAAATCCGAATTCGTTTACTCATAAGTCAACTTCTGTTGATTTTTCTAACTTAGCTTTCTAACTAAGAGAACAAGTGATCATTTCACTCCTAAACTACTCTGAACTCAAACCTACCAACTCGATACAACTCAACATAGCTGAACAACACATAAAGAAACAAAAATAGGAGAAAAGGGGCTATAACTCTCGGAACGACTGACCGGGTCATTGCAACACATTGCCCCTTCTGAAATGTATACTCTCATCATGCCATACCAAATAGTAATGTCATTTACCTAGCCATCTGAAACCGTCCACGCTGCTTAAGAATTTATGACCTTCCTTTTAAAACTGAATTATGACCTTGCACTTGCCAATTTCAATCCCACACAACACACCGCATATACTCTGCTATTATATGAAAAATACGAGAACTTCATAATCCAAAATTCACTCCGAGTCACAAGCAACTACATACTCAATCAGCCAAGAACTCTCCATTTGATCCCATCCAGGAGGAAATCACTATACATCACATGCTCCTCGCGCCAGTAGGAAATATATATATCTCTAACTGGTAGAAACCATCAAGAACCCTCCGAATCCCATTTGTACAACACACACCAACAGAAGTGAATATCTCTAACTCAACCAAACCATGCAGGTCACAAAAAACCCAAATGCATTGCCATGAAATGCCCGTAGAAACCCACCACATCATAAGCACCAAAGGAACCGATCATATCCATTACCATGCCGATCCAACCTACTACCAAGATGTCCTATTCCTCCGAGTTCCTTCCAAATTACCTTCAAATTGATATCTTTCCTTGATAGTACACAACTATCCTTAACCAAAACTTGCCCCACGATCTTTATCATAAACCACACCGCCCTAAGGCTTATAAACCGTTGTATTCCTTCTTAAGCACCCCCAAAAGTACCACAACCAAGATACTCGCTCTGAAGAGACCTTTTGCAAATCTAAAGCCATTTCCTTTGCCTTCCTGATACTGATATGTAGAATCCATAATGATGTAGAAATGCCACAAGTCATGACATCCTCCAATATAAATCTCAGTTTTTAGCCAAATACACATCCTGAAGATTCCCAATTGCCACGCTCAAATCTTGAATTCATTGGAACCATTCTCGAGAGTCTTCCACTCTGCTCAAATCTCAATTAGACTGACCAAACAGACCAAACGACAGGTTCCCCATTAGCACTCCAACACCCAAGGAAGTAACTCCACCCTAATGCAACCAAATAAATTCCTGCCTCATGCATATTACATCCTTCACTAATAACAACTCAAATCATTCCATAATTCTCATATACTCATAAAGCCTAATACAACTCATACCTCGAAATTCCTTTACTCAAGTCATCCTCGATCTCACCCTCTATAGAACATAACTCATTCAAAAGTATACCTCGAACTGAAACCAATATAACGCATAATCGTGAAATAAACTTATCAATAGCGGATTCCCCCATTTGGATCAAATCCATAGATCAAAACACAACATAACTCCCAATGTACATACTTTATTACAACCACAATACCCTAGTGAGATTCAGCCAAATCCTCAATAAGTTCATGCAAAACAGACCATACAATACCTCAAATCATTTGCAAATCTCGTATTCATCCTCGTAACAGTCAAGCCCACTCTTATAAACGATCCAAACTCAAATTGCAACACATATTTCACTAGTAAAAGAGAACTCCCAACAAACAATCATAAGGATCACACAAGCCTCAGGATACCTCGTAGGAGATAGCCTACCAGCTTTGCCTCAAATCGACCTCTCTCTCCATACCCTTCCACGGTCATGATCATTACAAAATCACTTAATCTTCCTGAGTCCAAACTCATTTCACGACATGAAATCTACTTCACTCCTCAACTAATCAACACGAAAAGACCCTTCAACACACTCATAACTCAAGACTATATGTCAAATCAAGATGGAAATCAAGCACCCAAATAGTTTTTTTCTACACCTCTAGCAAACCCTTCTTGTCTCATTCAAATCACACGAACACATCTCGCAGTCACATCATACTCATCGCATAGCCATCCAGCCATAAATTCTACGAATAGGGACACTACCATACATATAAATCCAAAAGTATGTGCTCACACAATCAACACCTTTGTGCTCAAACCACAGTCAAAACCAGGCCTCAAGTCCTCCAAATTGACCCATCATCGGCATACCAAAATCACATCTCGCACCTCTTACGTGGAATCACAAGCCATCAATGTACAACTAATACTGAGCGCTCACATGAACATACGAATACGTGAAAAAAATTCAAAGAGTTACACTTCAAGCTGAATCAATGATGCACGATAAGGGAAGAAAGATGGAAAGTATATCCTAAATGTTTTGTAACCTCTCGAAGATAGATATGAATGTCATCATACTGATCCGCAAGACTCTACTAGATACTTGCTCATGACTTGTAGAACTATGAAACTAGAGCTCTGATACCAATCTATCATGGCCCAAAATTAGTTGTGATTGCACCTAACCCAACCCGCTAGATAGGCAAATTAATAATTATCCAATTCCATTTAACTTAATAAAACATTTAAACAATAAAATTATCTAAATCTTATACATTTCTCAAGGACTGGTAGTATAAATTATTAGCTTCTAATAATAGAGTTTATAAAACATATATGAAGAAAATACATCTTCTGTTTGAAAGTACATAAACAGAATTTTGTAATCTAAGGCTACCTTGAACAAGAGGCAGCCGCAGCAGGAACACAAGTACGCCTTCAAATCCATAAACCATCGATTGCAGCAACATCAGCATCCAGGATTTGCACGCAATATGCAGGAAGTGTAGTATGAGTACAATCGACCCCATGTATTTAAAAAGTAACAAACTTAACCTTATGCTAAAAGCAGTAACGAGCTGGTACATAGGCCGGGTCCAACGCAAATAACCAATAGTAGTTCATACAGTGTACAACAAATAAATAAAGAAATAGCTTAGAAATAAAGTGCTCAGCCTTTTCATAGTTTTTCGAAAACAATTCCACTTTTCAAGTATACCAATGAAAGTCCAAATCCTTTACCAAATTGTTAAAAATATGAGTAAGTTTTGAAAACTGTAACTTTTTCCTGAAATTCTTTCCATCATAGGTAAAACATGGTTCATTTCCTTTTTCAAATAATGAGTGTGAAATATCTCTCTATAACCACATATCAAAGTATGTAAAAAGTCATAAATGACGTGATACCGTGCAGCATGAGGAAAAATACGTCTCTATGCATGTATGCAATATATGCATGCCAATGATATGTACCTCAGCAATAAATCACGTACTCACACTCTCAGAGTACTCAACCTCATTGTATCACACCTTCCACTCATCATAATCAACCACTCGGTACTGCATATGACCATAGAGATGATAACTAGGGATTCTAGTTTATTTTATACTCCTTTTTGCTTAAGTTTTGGATTAAAAGTGTGTACAAGTATTCCCAAAAGCTAACTTATTGTGCTTGTTTATAGTTTGGTCAAAAAGAGACAAAAAGTCAACACCAGCTCAAAAAGGAGTGAAACATGCACAAGTTCAAAGTTGAGTCAAAAGGGGCGCTGATAGCGAAAAATCAGACGCGAAGGATCCACCGCTGAGGCGGTCTTGATTATGCTCTTAGCGGTGGCAAAGTTCAGAGAGTTGCATTTTTGGGCTTGCAAGTTACCGCTGCCCGCGGTGGTATTACGCGGCAGCGATGTCTTTAACGTGGTTGCGATCGATTTATCGCCCTCAGCGAAAGTGGGAATCAGATAGCTCAGTCTGGAGCTCAAATTGAAGACCGCGGTCCGCGCTCATATTTTGCGGCCACGGTTGGATAAGCACTATGGCAGTACTTTTTTCGCTCCTAGCGGCCATAAGCTTATAACCAGCTAAAAATTAAAGATCGTGGTCCGCACTTGATTTTGCGCAGCCGCGGTAGTCATAGCACTGCAGCGGTCTATTTTGCGCTGTCAGCGGATACCTCGTAGGGGCAATTTTGTCTAGAAAATTTAGCCATGTATAAATAGTTCCTTTTTAGATTTTTAGGTCATCTATTGTTTGGTAGAGCACGTGAACAGTCATTTTTAGCCTTTTTGAGTAATTTTAGAACTTCTTTAGCAATTAATCTTAGATTTTAATCTTGTATTTACTTTTTATGGGTTATACTTCATCTCAATCTATGATTTCTTCTTTGGTTATGAGTAGCTAAACCCATTATCTAGGGTTGTGGCTCAACCCTAGTGTGGGTATTTAATGGGTCTTCTATTTTAGGGCTTAAATGTTTATGGGTGATTAATATTTGGCCTAATTTATGCTTTAAATGTTGAATTGGTGGTTGCAAATACTGATTTGTGCCTTTTTGACTTAGGCTATTATTGAGAAAGAGAGACTAAGTCTATGAAATTCAGGTCAACAAGGAATTGGGGTGCGTTCAAGAGATTGATAGCGCTAATTAGAGGGTTAAACCTAGAGATAGTAATACCCGTCTTGAGCCAATTTTGCTTGCATTGTTTGAACACCCAATATGGCTTGATAAATCCCATTAGGGCAAAGTCACTCAAACTACCGAGAGATATAGAGTGAGTAGTTACGTGCAATCGCTATATCATGATCCCAACTATAACAAATTTGACCTGAGATTTAGACCTCGTTAGATACTCATCTAGGAGTAAGTCACTTCCCTAGTGCCTTTCTACCAATTAAGAAAACCCCATACAAAATATCATACTTAGTTTAATTTCCTGCATCATTAGTATTAAATTAGAATGGTGAATAAATAAGGAATGATTGGAAGTGCAATTAAGAACATCGCACATTGCTAGATTAGATAGGAAACCAACTCCACACCTTTCTTAGCTCAAAGTGGATTCGATCCCGACCTTACGGGTAAAAGTTTTATCGACCGCTCTTGCCATTCTATAGTAGTATAGGGTTGGAGGCGATCAACGGCCCAGGGAAGATCCATCCCAGAATATATACATCACTGACTATAAGTCATCCAGTACCGCAGAAAGGCCATTTTGGCTCCATGGAGAAGATCCATCTCAAGGTATATATATAAATGCTCAACCGCTCAGTACTATATATGGATCATACGGCCTAGGGAATATCTATCTCGGAATATATACATTACTGGCTATAAGTCACCCAGTACCAACTACCAAGAAAACAGGCCAATCCAGCCTCATGGAGAAGATCCATCTCCATACCAAGAGAAGATCCATCCCTGAATATAATCAATCGCGCTCACTGGGGGTGTGTAGATTCCGGAGGGGTTCCATCAGCCCAAGCGCTATAACAAGCCAATCATGACATAAATCAATCAGGCCCTCGGCCTTACTCAATAATTAATAAAATATGTTGTGGCGTGCAGCCCGATCCCATAACTATCACTCATAATCAGGTTCTCAGCCTCACTCGGTCATCACTCTCCAGTCTCACCCACGGACCCACAATGCCATGAAAACTGTCCCAGAACAATGATATGATGATCAATAAGTAACAACTGAGACTGAGATATGATATGAATGCATGAATGCGGTTGAGTACGAAATATCAATGAAATCAATGAGATGACAGCAAGAAACGACCACTATGGGGTCCAACAATATCAGCATAAAGCCTAAACATGATATCTATCAAGACGTACAACTCATTTACTTTATCACATGGTGAAAACACATATACCAACAAGAATAGGGCCACTATTCAGTGCCCTAGAAACAACAGAGTCCCAATTCACAAGGTGCACGCCCACATGCCCGTCACCTAACATGTGTGTCGCCTAAACACCAATCACATAGCACATTATTCGGGGTTTAATAACCTCAACACTAAGTTTAGAAAAGTTAATTATCTTAAACAAGCCAACTCTGACGCCGAGCAAGCCAAGTGATGCTCCAAGAATGCCATCACACGCGCAGCAACCTCCGAAAGGTACAACACAAGCCAAAAGCAACTCAAATACATCAGATAAAACTTAAGGAAGCAATTACAAATGATACAGATTGAATCCGAAGTCAAATCCTAAATTCAGCCAAAAATTACAGTCGGTCCCCCGCCTCGAAACTCGACAAAACTCACAAAATTCGGTTGCCCATTTACGAGTCCAACCATACTAGTTTCACTCAAATCCGACTCCAAATCGGTGTTCAAAACTCAAAAATTCATATTGTGAAACTTTAGGCCAAAACCCCCTAATTTTCTCCTTCAATTCATCAACCAAAAGCTAAAATCGAAGATAGATTCATGAAATATAACCAAAACCGAAGGAATAACACTTACCCCACTCCTTGTGATGAAAATTGCTAAAAAATGGCCCAAATCCGCACTCCAAAATGTGAAATTGAAACCAAAATCGCGAACCCTTGTATTTAACATTTTGTCCATCACTTTTGCTTCTGCGGACATATAACCGCATTTGCGGTGTCGCTTCTGCGACATAAACTCCGTTTATGCGAAAATAACAATGCCAAAAATCCCCGCACATACAAATGCCAAATCATGCTTCTGCGAAGCCTTACGCATATGCGGTTCTAAATTCCGCATCTGCGCGCATGCAAGTGCGCTTCAAAATACGCTCTTGCGGTCTTTCTCACCTAGCCACTTCTTGCTTCTGCGACTCCACAAACACTCATGCGACCATTGCACCTGCGCAAACCAGTTGCATGTGTGGTCATACCAGAACCAGAAACCTTCAGTTATGCAACATGAAATAATCCGAAATTGATCTGAAACACACTATAAGGCCCCGTGAATCCCTACTCAAAAACCCGGATCCCGTAGTGCCAAGTTAGGATCGTGTGTTAGAAATTAGTAGATTGAATAATGCATTAAAAATTCAAGAATAAGTTTCTAGCAAAAATGCAAGAAATGCGCTCCAAAATGCGATCGCATAATTGAAATGCGGACAGCATATCTGCCGCAGAGTGAGGCAGAATGTTGTTTATAATTGAAGTCAGTTATGCGGTCAAAATGCGGTCGCATAATCAAAATGCGGGCCGCATAGTCGTTGCATATTTTCCTTTGAATTTGCGAAGGTCAGTTCTGTGGTGCACTTTGCGACCGCAGAACATGAATGCGGACCGCATTCTTACGCAGACCGAGTCAGAATGTTTAGTTTTTGGGGGAGCATTCTGCGGTCCATTATGCGGACCGCATGTTTACTCTACGATCGCAATTGCGACCGCATAGTTGACTCGGGGCTCCAATTTTCTAATTTTTAACCCGACTTCCATATCGATATAACTGGTGTCCAAGCTCATTTTGAACATTCTTCTGAGCATTTCTAGAGAGAGGAAGAGGTTTCTTAGAGAGGGAAAGTCTCCCATCAAATTATTTCATAAGATTGGGCTAAATCATTGAAGAAAATCAAGTGAAGGCTCCTGAATCTTCATCCCGAGAGGTAAGGCTCCATCACCTCAGCTCATATTTGTATACTTAGCCATATGGGGTCATTAGGGAAGTAATTCATGGGTGTCAGAATGAATATCTTGCATGCATACCGCCATAGTGTATCGGAAAGTAGTAAAATTAGAAAGGAGGCAATTGGGGGTATAAAATGATAGAAATTCCTCACAAAAAGGGGCTAAGATCACAATGCACCTTTAGTGTTTGATGATATGCTCGAACCAAGCTAGAACTTCAGTTTCGTCTCTAATTCTCAATTTTAATTTAAAATTTCTTGCTCAATAGATTGAAGCACTAAGAGTTCCGGAAATTTTTAAAAGAGTAAGGAACAACTTTATTGAGGTAGCTAAAACCCCCTTTTATTAGAAATCGAGCTCCGTTGGTGCTTACGAACGTGTGGTAAGAGTTGAATTGGCTAGTGTATTGATTGTTATTGCGAAATTAATTGATTTGCACATATCTATACATATTCGTGAAGGATGTGCCTCAATGTGAATAACGTGCCAATCTTGATAATTAGATAATGATGAAAAGTATAATTATTTGCTGAAATACTTGGGCTATAAGCCGACATTGAAATAAAGGATTTTTCATGCTAGCTATGTGATCATTTATCTATGATTTGTAACCTGAATTATCCGTGATATGTGTGGGATAGATATCTGAAGGTGTTGACTTATGAGAATTGAGTAATACCTCCAATGAGGTGACCTAGCCGGTCGGGTCGTGATCGGACACCATGCCGCACACATGGTGGTAATGTGCCAATATTGGATTCCGGATAAGGGAAATGGAATATTGATTGTGAGTAATACCTCAAATGAGGTGACCTAGCCGGTCGGGTCGTGACCGGACTCCGCTCAAGATGGCGGTGGTGATGAGAACAGTGGTGAACATGTGACATAATTGCCCTAATCGGTGTTGTGGAAATTGTATAAAGAATTATATGAATTGTTTCTTTGATTTGCCCGTATTAATTGCTTGTATCTATTTGATAGTTCTTTCTAGTAAAATGGTGTTTAGTTATACATACCAGTACAATTCAAATGTACTGACGTCCCTTTTGCCGGGGCGCTACATTCGTGTTATGATTGTAGGTGGCTCCATAGCGGACAGTGCCAACCGTGTGTAGCGGAGCGTTCATCTACTCGAAGTCTCGATGAGCCCCTTATTCTTCCATGGGACTGCATGGTGTATCTTTTGTAATTACAACTTTTCACTTTTGAGGTATAGCCGGGGCCTTGTTGCCGGCATAGTCATGCTTATCTGTTGTATCCTTAGAGGCTCCAAAGACACTAGTGTGGGTTATGTACGGGTTTTGGGGAGTCCCCTATATGTATATGTTGTAATCCTAAACTTGTGATCTCCTTAAGCTGTAACTCTAATAGAATCCATGAAGCTAGCTTATGAACGGTAAATTTTTATGATATGAAATGAACCAGTAATGTGGTATACACCGTGTATTATCGTTCAAATTAACCAAAGGTATGAGTTCCGCATTCATATTGAGTTGGGGTAAAAAGCGTTCGGTAAGGCTTGCTCAGTCGGGTTCACTTGATTGAGCGCCGGTCGCGCCTCCCGAGGTTGGGGCATGACACACGCCCGAGCCCCTCGGGGCCCCATCCAAACATACCAACAAGTCACATAACATTACACGAACCTACTCGATACCTCTAAGCGCACATAACAACATTGAAACAAAAAATTATACCTTAATTCGAAATCATTGAACTTTGAAACTTCAACTTCTACAACCGATGCCGAAACCAATCAAATGACGTCCGATTGACCTCAAATTTTGCACACAAGTCACATTTGACATCACGGACCTGCTCCAACTTTCGGAATTAAAATTCGACCCCGATATAGAAAAAGTCCACTCCCGGTCAAACTTTCCAAAATCTAACCTTCGTCATTTCAAGCCAAAATCTACTACGGACCTCCAAATCACAATCCGGACGCGCTCCCAAGTCCTAAATCACCCAACAGAGTTAACGGAGCCATCAAAAATCCAATATGAGGCCAAATACTAAAAATCAAAACTTGGTCAATCCTTTCAAATTTAAAGCTTCAAGCTGAGAATCATCTTTCCAAATTGATTTCGAATAACCTGAAAATCAAAATCGGCGATTCACATAAGTCATAATACATTATACGGAGCTAATCATGCCCATAAACTACCGAGAGAAGTGCAATTGCTCAAAACGACCGATCAGGTCGTTACATGAGTAAATATTTTTGACACTATCAATGCTCAAAACTTAAGATTTTATGTTATGTATTCTTTTCTTGATTGTGATGATAGCCAAATCAAAATTTTCACTTTGAGTTCTGAACCTCAACATCCGATAATCCACCACTTTATTCTTTGTGCTCTTCTTCCTTTTTTTGTCTTTTTTTGAAATTCGCTATCTTTTTGTTTTAAATGATTAATTTTTTGTTTAGAAAAAAATTTGTTTCGAGTGTAAAATTTTTATAAAATAAATTTAAGGGTTTATCAATATGATTTTACCTTAGGCCATAAGATCTGTTGAGCCGCCTTACTAGATGGTTACTAAAACCAAGTGGCGTAGTACTCAAACTATTACATAACCAGGATCCTGACTAGTACAAAAAAGAGGACCTGTGTAGGTACATCCCGTGCATTGTGACAAAAGTTTGTAGTGCTGTTCAATCCACTCACAAACACTTCCTCTACCTTTAATTTCGTTATTCTTTATTTTTAGTTAGTTAAGTTTTAGTATTTGATTTACGACCTGGCTCTACTAGAATTAAGCATCTATTTTCACAAATGTGTACAAAATATTCTATCAATCTTTATCCCACCTGGTTGGCCTGGGCCACAGATTTAGTGGAAGAAAAAGAGCCAAAATTTCGCGGTAATAATCAATTTTTGGACTGGTTAATCAAAAATAGTTAGCGTTTACCAAGTTAATGAAAAATAGCCATCGTTTTGCTGTAATAGAGACTGGTCCAGCATAATATACTGGAGTTCGGTGCACTTGTGTATGAACTCGAACATATTATGCTAGACCGATATACTTTGCTGATATACCGGAGACTGGAGCACTGTTGTTCCAAACTCTAGTATATTATACCGGACCATTATACTTGCTGGAACTCCAGTATATTATGCTGGAGTTCAAGTGTATTTATGCCGGAACTCCATCATATTATGCTGGAGTTCCAGCATATTATCCTGGAACTCCGGTATAATATGTTGTATGCTAGAACTCCAGCATAATATACTGGAGTATTTCCGGGTTTTGAATAGTGTTTTCGCTCAGATTTATCTCTACATAAAAGATGGCTAAATTTTGATTACTTTTAAAATTGGGCTATTTTTAAACGATCAGTTGTAAATAGGGCTATTTTAAAAAATATCCCTGAAAAAGATGATATGATTGGGAATAGCATCCTATAAAAAAGGAGGAGACAATGCAAACTCTGGAAATTTGGGGAATGTTTTAGCCTTTAGGGGAACTTAGCTGGCCTTTTTAGCGGCTCAATTAGCGCGATTACGATTCTAACGCCAAGACCACTCACAAAATTGTCTATTTTCTATCATTTACTTTGACAATGCTCCATACTAACTGCAAATTGAAATAATTTTTCCAGCTAAAAGTTATCTAAGTCCAATCCTCTAAAAATTATATTAAATTTCGTGGTAATGGAGAAAAAAGAATACAATAATCTGCGCAGGTTTTAATATCACTGATCTATTCCCTTTCTTTTCCTAGTAAAAAATTGAAACTCAAGAACATAAGGGGATGTTCTTTTTACATCCATTTAAATCTACTGGAGTTAACTTACAACTTCCAAATTGTAAGTTTTTTCTCTCTCTTTGGATTTTAAAAAATAAAAACTTACAACTTATTTAGTTGTGAACTTTCCCTCTTGTTAGAGTTAATAAATTCAATGCATTATTTAGCACATAAGTTCTTCTGAAATAGTGGTAAGCGGCCAAGCTAATAGACTCATTTTGGTATTTGTATATTTTGTTCTTTAGGGTAGTACAAATTTATCTTGAGCACTCTATCAAGTAATTCCGGTTTGCCAAAAGCAATTGTTGGACAGCTTCCTCTATTGATTCGCAGTCTTAGATAGGGATGGTAATGGGGCAGGGCGGGACGGGTTTGGCAAAATTCACAAAAATTTCAACCCGTCCCGTCTGTTGTTTTTCTTTAATTATTTTTTTAAAACAAACTAGTGTGACATTTTATTATTTTATAAATGGGAGTTTAATAGAATCACATAAACATAAAATTGGGAGAACGCTGATTTTCAAAATAAATGGGTTACTATCATTTTCTATTACCAATACGATATCTTGACTAATGTAATATCATTTTGGTGAGACTAATGCAAATTGGTTAATTATAAATTAAAATAGTATTCGTGCTAGTGAAGAAGAATGTGAAATTGTAGTTAAAATGACTGCTTTGTTTCCAAAAAGATAAAATTCAAAGTTGCCCCGCACCCGCACCCCCATAAAAGTAAACCAGGGGCGGCTCAAGGATATGCGGGGCCTAAGGCCAAAGTTTATAAGGCTTAAATTTTTAAAATAACGTTATAATATATGTTTTTATTTGATGTCTATTCTTCTAGCTTTTTGAAATGCAAAGTTATTAATAATCTTTTCTATAATCGATTTTCTCTAATTATTCTTATTCAATTGATAATATAGCCAACTCATTTAATCTTTCTTGAGATATTGTTGATCTTAGATAAGGTTTTATAGAGCAATAGAAGTATAGAATTATTGGAAGCTTAAAAGTATTGTTCAACAGTGGAACTAATAAAATCTTGAAGAAAGAAAGTGATTAATGAAATTTTGGATAAAGAAGGTGAGTAAGAATATTAAAGAAAAAGACAGAAAATATGTAAGATTTTCTAAAATATAAAGAGATTGGAGAAAAGAAAGATTGGCTTGGACATATTAAGAAAAAGAGAGTAAATTTTTTATGCATTATCTAATGAACGAGTAACACTGAAACTTTAAGAAAACTATTCATCTACCCATTTTTAAATATATCAAATTATTACTTTATTTACATATCTAATAGCTCTATTTCCTTTTATATTAAAAACTCTACTTTTGTATTAAAAGTGCTAAATATCATTTTTGTAAATACCTATAAACCTATTGTTTTTTAAAAATGGACCCCTCAAATTTGGGGGCCTAAGGCACATGCCTTCCCCGTCACGTTAGAGCCGGCCATGGAGTAAACTCGTCCCGCCCCATTATCATCCCTAGTCGTAGAGTTGCACATACTAAAGAAAATAAAAGAAAAGGAGGAGCAGTTGCAAGAGGTTTTGTCCAAAGCTGTGAAACAACAATGACAATAAACTACGATAAATAAAATATGACGTGCCTTACTTGTTTGTCTGTGTCTTCATTAAATAAACAATAAAGTGAACCTAGTCAATACGCTTATAAATTTAAATAAAAAATTTATAGGAGTAGTATACTAGTCAGTAATATAGTTAAGATAGTCCTTTTTGCTACTTTATGAGAAGGCATCATAATTAAGCTATGTGGTATAGAGCAAAATTTGAGTACAAAGCCGTCTGGGACCAGCTTCTACAAATATACGGGAAACTTTTCACATAAATTAGACGTAAATACCATAATGGAAAAAACCATAGCCATAAAAATATAATTTCCAATATGTAGCATTTAACGTTCAATTCAAAGTTAAAAATGTGCAAGCATCCTCCACAACATGAGCATAATTGCTAGTTGCTGTCACTTGTTTTGGTATCTGAAAATACAACTGTCTGAACCAAAAATAAAAAAGAAAAAAAATGGGGAGTTCCTCAATGAATGAAACACACACACACACACACACACAGGGGATTAGCTGCTTATGTACTTTGTTCGTTAGGTAGAAGAAAAAAATACTAATTATATTTTGAATGGTGAGTTGAGTAATCTGATTGGTATACTTCAATAAATTACATCATTTTGAGAGCTTCAAACACCATGTATATCTACCACGAATACAAACTGTTTAATTTTACACACAAATCTATTGTCCTACAATCAAAAATAAAGAAAGGAGTAACAGATTGCATATTTAATATTGAAGAAATAATAGGTATTTCTATTTCGAAAGAGCATTCTCTTGTTCTCCTTTTTAAAACATTTCTATAAATGTTTAAAAGCTTGCTCTTGAATCAAAGACAAAAACTTCTTCAATTTGGTGAAAGATGTGGGATGAACTTGATGAATTTGCTTTGTATGTAAATTCGAGCATGAAAAAGTATTGGAATCCCAAAAGTATTTATATTAGTCTAGTCTTAAAAGGTTCTCTTTATACATAAAGTAATTGTAATTTGTAAAAGAGGAACGGTCGAAATTACTATTTGGAGACTTGGAGGACTTTCAGTTAGTCATTAATTTGACAACGATGCACTGTAATTTCCTCCGATCATTAATGAGGGAAATTAAACATAAAGATAATGGTGTTCATTCAGTTCACCAAACCTTCAACAGGAAATAGCAGAATTTGCAACTACTCTTCTCCACCTCTTTTATCATCAAGTAAGGAAGAGGAAAATAAAAACAACACTTTCTTGATTGGTATATTATAGGAATCAGTCACTTTCGAGGGTACAATTTTGTAATCTTCATAATTAAGTTACACATTTTCCAAACCTCTTTCAGTTATTTTTCATTAGTGTGAAATATATTTGCTTTCCCTGAAATTGGCCACGTCCTTTATAATTTGTTAAAAGTTGGAACTGAGTTAGTAAAGTTACACTCCTCCATTGTCAACAATTTTTTAAAAAAATGTTATCTAAGTTGGAATTGAAAATTAACGAAATATATATACTTTTGGAAGTAGTGTTATTATTTAATTTATCACTTAGACAATTTGACTCTGTAAAATTAACTAATGCTAAAAAAATCCGTCAAAGTAACTAATATACTACTAATTTGATAGGGGAAATGTTAAGAAAATCGAAAACCACAGCATTTTTAGACAGAGGGCAAAGGGAATTAGAAAAAGGAGCATCTAAATTAAAGTGAAAAGGGACCTATATAATTTTACTATGCGCTGAGTACTAGCTTCGCTAAAAAGAAACTAAAATAAAAAATAAAAAAACACCTAATTGACAAAGTTACCCTCAGCCATAGAGCAGCAGTACACCAATCGCGGCTGGATTCACCACGTGCCTCTCGCGTGCTGGATACTACCTCAGCCTCTTCCCCCAATCATCAAACTACTCGGCGGAATGTCCAAAAGCCGGTCACCGTCCGACTAATTTTCCGGCTATCCCGCTGTAGAAACTTCTATAACTACGTTAGATACAAAGGAGTAAGTTTAGATAGTACAGCCACAGAAAAGGAAGAAGAAACAGAGCATGGAGACGAGAGCAACAGATTCAACGGCGGAGATGATAGACCAGACGACAGAATCAACGATGGAGAAAGGCAAGTCAAGGTCCGGCCATGACCATTGCCCAGGGGAGAAGGCGAAGCTGATGCTACTCCAGGCCGAAACGACCCCATCGCGGCTTCTCGGACTCCAATTCGGCGTCAAATACGAAGTAAACAGCCTTGGCCACCGCATAAACGACGTCGGGAGTGAGAAACTCACTCGTAACCACCGGAAAGTTGACGTGGATGATCGCCGCCACCCTGACTCCGCCATCCCGCTGCTTCGGTCTCTTCGAGATATTTTTATTTGGCGCAAAAGGAAAAGAATAATTCTCGTATATAATATTGTCGAGGGGATTCTAGCAAGCGGTAATGATGGGCCTTATATATATATAAAAATCTCAAAAAAAAATCTGAAACTATTTATTGTGTTTGGTTTGAACAAGGAATGAATATTTTAGTAAACAAATTGATAATTTGACAAAAATGATAACTAATTTACTTTTATAGCTTGAAATTCCATGGAAAAGATTTACACTGATAATGGTAATAACTTAAATCCAATGGGAAGTAATCTTATTTGAATTAATTTGCTCAATGGTTATTTTGCACATTTTAACGAAAATTACTTCTAAATAATTTTTGTCCGAATGAGTTTTTTTATACATTTACGGCTCTAGTATTAGAAAAAGTTTTTAACGTTTAAGAAAGCTAAAATAATAAGTATAGTGTCTGAATAAGGACAAGATTTAATTATAACCAAAAGATAGGCTTTAGTAAAGAAAATGTTGTCTAAAAATATTTTCATAAAACTGGTTCAAACAAACTTTGCGCAGAAATTATTTTCTTGTAATTTTTGTCCGATAAAAGGAAACCAAAACTATGTTCAAACCCTCGTGATTGACAATACGTTTTCCCAGTACATAAATTTTCTATCTTATAGTAATAGAGTATATTTAATACACGATTCAATTATACTTATTTATCACTGCATTTTATTGCAACCGTCTAAAATAAATTCTTGTTGAAATTATTTGTCATCGAGCTAAAGTAGAAATTCTGAATTAGTTGAATTTCAATGATTAAGACTACATGGATGGAGTATACTTTTGACACCCTTTGATCATTGCACTAAGAGTTTGTCTTGTGTCAAGGGTTGTTAACCCCTTGCATATATTTAATTTTTTTTAAAAAATACCTATTTAGACAGTATTATTTTCCGGCGAAGGGGTGTCGGTTGACACCCTTCGAACAAGGGTAGCTCCGCCCCCGAGTATCACATTTGTGATAATTCTGGTGGTGATGTTTAATTTGGATAACATAAACACATTGTGAAATTTGCAATTTTATCTACACGACTACAACCAAAATGGAGTTAGATAATGATGGGGACAAGCAGACCCTAACACACATGAAACACAGAGTCATTAATGTTGGATCAAAATACCACAACATAATTTCGTTATTACTTAAAAATTCAGAATATAAAGTTCGCCAGATATTCTTGAGCTGTCAATATGGGTCGAGTCATATTAGCCCAACCTAGTTTACGTGGGCTTTAACAAGTGATGAATTGGTAAAAATATCATGGTATAGCCAGTTTTCGCACTGGTCAATGAAAAATAGTCAGCGTTTATCAAGTCAATGAAAAATAGCCACTATTTTGCTGCAACAGGGACCGGTCCAGTATAATATACGGGAGTTCTGGTGCATTTGTGTACGAACTCCAGCATATTATGTTGGACCGGTATACTTTGCTAACTCCTATAAAATTTGCGGGAGACTTAAGCACCAGTGCTCCAAACTCCAGTATATTATACTGGATAATTATACTTGCTGGAACTCCCGTAAAATTTGCGGGAGTTCCAGCATAGTTATCCTGGAACTCCCGTAAAATTTACGGGAGTTCAAGCATACTTATGCTGGAACTCCTGTAAAATTTGCGGGCGTATTTTTTCGGATTTTGAACAGTGCTTCGCTTAGATTTAAAGTGGCTAAATTTCGATGACTTTTGAAACTTGGCTATTTTTCAACGACCAGTGGTAAATCTTGTTATTTTTAAATTTCTCGCGATGGATTGGGTTGAACTAATCCACCATTTTAATGGGGCTTATAATGGTTAGTCTACCCTAGTCTTATGTGAGTCGCGGGCCCCCACGGACTGGCCCATCATTTTTTAGATATAATTTTATATTTTTTCGTTAGGTTCTAAACAACTTAATAAATTTTTGTATTGTTCCAATATATCTTAATAAACGCTAAGAAAGTACTCCCTCCGATCCAAAATAAGTGATTTTTTTAATGTTTTCACACAGATTAAGAAATTCACCTTTTAGCATTAATTAGCAATGAAATTGACCATATTAACCTTTACTATCTCACATAAACACTCCTAATACATATTCCAACACTATTTACTCCATGGACAATGTAGGAAGAAAATAATTAATTCATTCTTGAAATCTGAAAAAATTATTTATTTTGGACCACAAGAAAAAGGCCAAAAAATCACTTATTTTGGACCGGAGGGAGTAACAAATAAGATTATATTTCATTCACTAAAAGTCAAAACTCAAAACAAGCTATTCATCCATGATGCTTATGAGATATCTAACATATCATATTCATCAAACACATTTGAATCTGCTTGTGACAAGGTTGTCTTGACATCTTCAGTTTTATCTACAATTCATATGTAATATTCATTAAGTTAAATATTAAGAACAATTAAATTTTAAAAACTAATAGTAATATTCAAATTCACATAAAAAAGTACCAGTTTGAGTTTAGGAAAAGCCGTATGGCCTATTTCGAGTAATAACAAATATTTGGACATTTTCACGATGGATGCAACTTCTGTATCTGTCAGAACGTGCCCACCAATACTAAATGTTGATTCTGATGCTACAGTGGTAATAAGAATACTAAATACATCATGCGCCATCACTGAAAGATCGATATATTTTCTAGAATAGTCCTTCTAATACATCTCTTGAAACTTTTCATGATCAAGCTTTGGTTCCTCTAAGTAAAAATCTAATTTATGACTTTCCATCGCTAGAGGCAGTATATATTTTATATTTTATAGTATATTTTTATTAGGCCCAGGGGCTGGCCCGACCCAGCCTTAGTCAATCCTCACGGGCCACGCGCTTACTTGGTCGAGCTTAAAAGTCTCATTTTTAAATTGGCTCCAAAAATTCTAGCAAATCCTGCTAGATTACGGGCTAGAGTGGGTTGGCTTAACAGGCCAAGCCCATATTGACGGCTCTACATATTACTCACATTTTTGTATAATTTTACCTCGTGTATCACTTATGCTTATTGGGTTTCATTTGCTATATAGACTAACCAAACACGAGTTAAGGTGTCGTATAGTTCGAGAATTATGCATCGATTTAATAATGTAGGTATTTGTTAGTAATAGTTATGTAGGAATTATTTATACATTATTTAGTTACACGTGAATTAGTTACGTTGAGATCTATTATGTAGGAATTAGTAATGTACAAATGTAATGCAGGTATTATTTATTATTTGTCTAGTTTATTCTATTAAAATTATAAGTATATTTTAAATATATTTGTTAATCGATAAAAGTACAAGCTTGAATAGAGGTATTCTTGTTATTTTGTATTTTAATTCAAGTATTACTAATACTTGTATTAATTTCACCTTCTACCATACGTACAAATGATACATAATATATTCTCTCATAACTTATACATTTATTCGTTATAAGAAAAGAAAAATATGAACCACACATTGTACTCTATTAACTATGCTATATTCTCCGTGGGGAAAAAAAACAATCAAACATTATATAACTTATACTAGATTCTACGTAGGTATTATGTTTTCCAAATTTTATAACCCAATAATGTATAAAGTTATGTTAATTTTAATACATGAATAATTCTTCTATGACCGGCAACCAAAAGATCCGTAACTTTATTGGCAGTGTAAATTAATGGTTACTTGATCAATGCAATTTAACTTATATTTCATTATCATGAAGGTGACACAATAGTTAATGTAACACTTCGTACTATATAATTGGAGAATCAGCACTTTCATGAAATCCTTTTTTTTGGTAACTAAATATTTTTATTTACCAAGTAAATTTTTTGTAAAACATTTCCATTCTTTAGTTTGATCTTGTATACAAATCTCAGATTCAAAACTGTACCTCTCAATACTATATCTTCTAACTACAATCCTAATTACATATCCATCCAGACTTTAAGGTAGTAATAAAAAACTAATAATCTCTTCTTTAGGATAGTGTCACGACCCAATTTCCAGACCCGGTCGTGATGGCGCATCTCGTGAAGACAAGGCCCGGCAACAAAACAACAATGCCTCATTTAACAGTTAATAAATATAAATGAATGAATAATACGACTTAATGGCAATACTAACTGATATTTACCACCCAACACAACCCGACCGGGGTGTCACAAGTCACGATCATCTAGAAGGATTATTAATACAACTACAAGGTCCGTAATGCATAGAAATGAATCTGGAAATCAAGAGGAAGAAACTCGGTGCCGCGAACGCTGGCGGTCACCGTGCTCAGCTTCAATAGTCATACCTTCAATCAGCTAGTAACCCGCTATCGGGTGAACACTACCTGCAACTGCACGCGGGGTGCAGGGAGTAAAGTGAGTACTTCCAACTCAGTGGTAATAGGAGTAAATAATTACCGAGCGGTAAGAAATCACGCAAGAGCACTCCATCATGCTATATGGGACAGTACAACCTTTTTAGGAAAACAGTAAAACCGTAAAAATCTTTTAGGAACATCTAGCTCAATTTAAAATCTCTTTTGAAAATATTCTTTTTCCAACAGTAAGCATATGAATGCGATATCAGGCAGTGCAAGTCCGCACACAAGTCAGCCCCTCGGGCACAACAATCTATTTACAAATAACACCAGGGTATCTAGTATACAGTGCAAGAAATAGCATGGATGCTAATGATATGAGAGTGCTAAATGTCATGCCACTTAGTATAAACAGGAATCAATGCGTGAATGCAAAGCAATGCACATGACCGTTGCGGCGTGAAGCCCGATCCATTTGGGTACCCGCGCTCACTGTGGGTGTTCAGACTCCGGAGGGGCTCCTACAGCCCAAGCGCAATATCAATATCATACCGCTGCGGCGCGCAGCCCGATCCATATCACAGTCCAGAAATGCACATAAGCCCCTTGGGCAATNCTCTAGCTCGCAACGCCTTTGCCCCTCAATTTAGCCTCCACGCGCGTCGAATCTAACCAAAATCAGAGCGAATGCATTACAATATGCTAAGGGAACAATACCCAATTGAAAACAATCAAGCCCTGGACCCGCTTCTCGAAAAATTATAAAACTCACATTACCGGATTCCTCGTCTCGCCACGAGTCCGTACATACCAAGAACTCCCAAATCCGAGCTCAAATGACCTATCAAATCCCAATTTGAAATATCAAAAACTCAAGCCCTAGATTTACCCCCTTTTAATGAATTTCAACCAATTTCCATGTTAATTCTACCATAAACTTGGATAATTAGGCCAAGGAACTTACCTCTAATCATTCTCCCTTGAATCCCTCTACAAAATCGCCTCAAGGCTCTCAAAATCGCTCCACAATGGAGGAAAAATGACATAAACTCGCAGATGAATTAATAATATAAACACTTCTGCCTCCAGGGGTTTCCGCTTCTGCGGTCCCTACACCCGCTTCCGCGATACCGCTTCTGCGGTCATATTTTCGCTCCTGCAGAATTTCACTTAAAGTCCCAAAGCCGCTTCTGCGACACAATTCCCGCTTTTGCGGAACTTCACCTTCAGGACAAAATCGCTTATGCGATCGCTTGTCCGCTTCTGCGGGCTCGCTTAAGCGAAAAAGATTCTGCTTCTGTGGAACTACCCTACCAGGCCATAAGCCGCTTTTCCGACCCTTCTCACGCTTCTGCGGAACCGCTTATGCGGTCCATTTCTGCAGAAGCGAAAATACCAGGTACCAGCTGCAACCTGTAATTCCTCAACTCAAATTTTACCCCGATAGCCATCCGAAATCACCCCGAGGCCCCCCGGGACCTCAACCAAAAGCACAAACATGATATATTACCTTATTCAAACTTGCTCAAACCATTAAAACACTATTGTTAACATCAAAATCATCAAATTTCACCAAATCAAAGCCTAAGTTTCTTCAAGAACTTCCGAAATGCATTTTCGATCAAAAACCCAACCAAACGATGTCCGAATGACCTGAAAATTTGCACACATATCCAAAATCACCTAACGGAGCTACTGAAACTCTCTAAATTCCATTCCGACTCTCGGATCAAAATCTCACCTATCAACCGGAATCCGCCAAAATTCAAACTTCGCCAATTCAAGCCTAATTCTTCACCGGACCTCCAAATCAATTCCAATCGCACTCCTAAGTCACATTCATCCCCCGAAGCTAACCAAATCACCGGAATTCACATCCGAGCCCTCTAACTATATAGTCAACTTCCGGTTAACTTTTTCAAAACAAACTTCCTTCTAAGAGGCTAAGTGCCTCATTTCCAACTAAAACCAATTCAATTCTATCTGATCAACTCAAATAATGATATTGAAATATAGAACAACATAATATGGGGGAAATGGGGCGATAACTCACGTGACGACGGGCCGGGTCGTTACATCCTCCCCAACTTAAACAAACGCTCGTCCTCGAGCGTACCAGAGTTTTCCTAGAAGCCAACCAATAGCTAAATGACCTTACCAAACATATACCCGGGGTGATCCCTCGTCACCATATCTTACATAGGTCCGATAATACAACTCCGCTGAAATTTCACAGTCCATCTAGGCCATAAACTGTAGAACCACATTGCACTTTCCGAATTCATACTCAAAATCAGAACCTCACGTCAATATTCAGAATAAACTCGAACTAGCTGTAATAAACCATGCCTGCAACCTCAAGTAAAATCATGCAATATACCACACAATCCAACACTCAAAACGATAGTCACTATTCACAGCAACTGCCCCCAATACTCGATTACCGATAGGAACCTCTTATTAGTTAAAGTCTTGTTCCATCACTTTCATATACTGCCAACGATAAATAAAACACGCGATAAACCATAACCATTCCTCAGGTCACCCATACATGAAGCCACTTCCTTGTTGACTAATACCACAACAGATTTCCGGGCCAAACCTCGATATGAACCCTCTAATCAGCTGAAAACACATATGTTCGCATTTATTAATGAGTCCAACGATCACCTCGAATTCAACGCACCACTCTGGTGATATGACACCTCATCACAGGCCTAAGCCACAACTTGCGTAATCCACGCACCAATGATGGGCGGTCTGAACATATTCAAATCATGACAAATGACTCAAACGAAAGAGCTGTAACTCAAAAATTCTCAGTACCATCACAACACAAGGCTGGGACCCCGTCCCACATCATAAAAATAGAATACCTGAACCTACCCTGAAGGTTCTAATATCCTCGTAGCCTCGCTACAATGCGCGATCTTATCCAAACATTGTTACACATAAAGCACCTCAAGTCGTTATGCTCAAAATAGACAGCCACGCACAGATTGATGTCTGAAACCAAGAAATCCCTCACACCCATGGTGAAGCAAGTAATATACACCATTCAATCCTGAAAGGACACAACCGAAGCGTTATTCGCTGAGCAACACCCAACACGGACTTTCCTCAGAAACCAGGAAGCAAGACCTACAAGGTAACATATGGAAAACTATTATCAACATCACACTGTTGCGTCGTGCAACCCGATCCAGATAACATACCCGTGGCGGCATGCCACCCGATCCACACAAATATCTCACATATGGAGATGCACATCGAGCCAAATTTGCTCATTATAATAAAATACCGATTATCGGTCGTAAGCATACTGAGTGCATAAAAATATCTACCTATAGCGTTGTAAGTTACAAAACTCAACTTCCACTATGAATCTCGATAGCACCGCACTACATGTGCCCACAGTCCGAAAATCATAACGCCTCACAACACAGAAAAAACAACTCATGGATCTCCCAGATCACTAGCAGGATCAATAACGATCAAATCAACCTATCCTTCATCGATACAATTCGGGGCCAACCAAGCCATCTCAATCTGAATACGTAGCCACATTGGCCTGCCAACGAACTCGATACCAAGAAGCCTGAAGTTGCTCCTTCCCATTCTTAAACTCCTGCCGGAGCCGTACGATATGGTGCCCGACACCAAATCAATACCGAAATCCACAATCTCGCCTGGCGACATGCCCGGCCATAAGGAACGCATCCGAAAAAGTCCCTCAATACCGGAACTGAATCAATGGTAGAGACTGCTATACTGACATCCGTCACAAAGACCCAATTAAGGAAAGCAATCCTTCCCAGCCGTCCATTGATCTTTGGAATACCAACCACTCTGCTATAACATAATCTGATGCACCTCGCCACGCAACCGATGGCATTTTCTGACATAGCCCATAGCACAATAGTCTAGAATAACCCACATTGCGACAACCAGTCTACAGCTCAACATCATATACAAAATCTAACATGCCAACAAAGAAGGACCCACTCGGGCCTCCAATCCCAATAGCCGCTAACGGTACCAATACACACTATCCACAACCACTACATAGCCTGAACATGAGAACTCCCATTCATTCTTCAAAGATATTCTAAAATTCTCATGTGCCATCAAACACACTCAGATATCAACAGTCGATCTATCAAGAAAAATGCCACAACACTACCGAAGTGCCATCAACTTAATCACATTGCCCTTTTT